>JAYEVE010000873.1:0-121009 GCA_036346375.1 Guadua angustifolia
TCCAGATTTTTAGGGGCCTCCCAAGGGGCAACACGTGGCCCCCCGGGAAGCCGGCATTCTCAGGGGCTTTAATATAGAGTATATACATTCAATTTAGGTGACAGAAAAATCTGTCTTCAGGTTTCTTTCATTTTTTGTGTCAACAAAATAAAAATACAGAATAAACACAATTGGAAGAATATCTAGTATTTTATATGCCTAAATGGGTTAATTTCACACAAAACATTGAACGCCATTAGATGCTTGAGTTCAGATAAATGAACCACTCATCTCCAAATGAGGTAAAGTTCTATTTGGTTGACAGTAATCAAGCCAAGGACTCTTAACTTGGAACCCAAGAATCACAGAAGTGTGTGGAAATGCGGAGTTGATAAACCTCATAAATAAGAGAAGATGGAACAGATAAGGTACCATATGTCAAATAGATGCAATTAGTATATATATTTGATTCTCTCACCCAACAAAATTTATTTATTGAGTTTTCAGCTACACGCCACTATGTTGAACTTTTTGCAGTAATTCTCTCAGTAAGTGTGGCTAGCGAGATCTATTTGTTAGTCATAATCTTGTTGTGTAATAAATCTGCATCAATTTTGAGACCGTAGCGCCTTTAAGAGTGTGTTTTTTGTATTCTTGTTGAGCTAAGAGTAAGAATATACAGATGTGCGTTATTGTGTATAGCTCTTGTGTTGTTTGTCCACGAATTCGCGTGTGTTTGATTTTGGGAAAGCCAACACTATTGCAGCATACTTGGCGCAATGAAGCTGATTTACAATTTGTAAGTTGTTAGATTATCAAGCTGAATTGGCATGTCAGGTGTAATCAGTTAAAACATAGAGTTTATAGGCTTGTAGAAAAGAAGCTCACGGAAGCTACCTGCAGGGATGAAAAGATATATCTTATCTATTAAGCGTGAAAGATCTTATCTATTAAGCGTGAAAGATTTCAAGCGCTCTCGAGGCCTGCCGTACGCGCGCTGGGTTTCTCTCGAGGCCCTCCGTATGCGCTGCTGCGTGGCCTCGATTTCGCCCGTCCAGCCCGTCCCGTTCCGTCGCTGTCGGTGCCGTCGCTGGTTCTTCCTCCGTCGCCGATTCTTGCGACGTTCGTTCGCTCCGTTCGTTCTTCACCGATTCTCCGCTTCTTACTCTCTCGGTCCCCACAGTTCTCACTCCTCCCGTTCTCTGTCGCTTTTGCCCTCTCCGCCCCACGCCGCACCTTGCCCCCGTCCCCACCTATCTCCTCGCCCCCTCCGCTCGCCCGTTGTCGCCTCCCATGCGCCTTGCCTCTTCTCCTCGCTCTCATCCCATCCCGACCACGGCTCGCCCTGAACCAAGCTGTCGCCCTTGATCTGTCCTCAGCCGCCGATCTGGTTAGCTCCTCGCATCCCCTGCACCCTCTCACATCGCTAGGATGCCTTCACTCGCAGGAGGGAGCCTCCGATTCATCGTCCTCGCCTCTTCCCATGTAGATTCCGCAGGGCAGGGGAGCCCTCGCACATTTTCTCGTCCGCCTCCCAATCGCAACCGCTGGATTCCGTCGAGAATATCGTCGAAGACTTATCCATGGACCTTGCCATCAGTCCCTACTCCTCCTGCACCCGTCTCCGGTCAGTCTTGGATCGCACCCAATCCCCCTCGCTCCCCTCAAATCGTTACGCTGCTGCAGGGACATGATACGGCCGATACGCATGTGCAGGATGGCGGCAGAGGAACGGGCGGTGGTCCGACGGGAGTACACGGCGATACGGGCAGCCATCAGCGATCTGATTTCGGTCTCCAAGCCTCCCTCGCGCGATATTGTTAGCATGCATGAATCTGTGTATCTATATGCACGAGTTCTTGCGGAAGCTTACTTAACTGGTTGTTTCGATAATAATAGAGTAGGATATAAATTTGTTTGGTGCGAAAATGCGATTCCGCATCTTTGTTGTGCCAAAATCTGAATTCTGCTTGGTACCTTTAATGTGGCCTTACTGACACAATGAGATAAAACAATGCCAGTTCCTGAAATTGAACAAGGACCTTCGGATGCTGCTGAATCGAAAATTACTGTCAGCTTTACTCCAAATTTTATCTGTATGGTAAGCATATACTCACTTAAAGACTCTATAACTCCAGGTTCTGCAGTTCCTTCTGTGCTGCACTGAACCAATAATGTGTGGAATTCAGTTGTTAAATCAAATGCTTTACCTATATGTTGAACAGACACACGGAATGCAATCTACTATGTTTTTTGAAATGGCACTTAGAGTGACTATCAATGATTTGTATCAGCAGCTCAAGCCTACTTATGAGGTTTGTTTGTCTGACCATGTGAGCTAAATTATCTATCTGCGGAGTTCCTCATACAAGCCATGTTGTGAGATCAAATTACCGCTTCATGAATATCTTCGAGGACAAAATTCCTCCTATGCAAATGATGTGTTCACTTGATTGCGGCTGATGCCTGATATCTGAGTAGATTGGTTTTGAGTACAAAGTAGATCAATTCATGGACAATTTTTTGCTTGCTACCACTTGTCCATGGACCATCAATCTGTACATGAGTTTTGACTTGACGATGAGCTATCATCAGTATAGATCAATGTGTTACTTTTTTGGATGCATCCTATATCCTGAGTTGTGGCAGTAGTTTGATAGAAACTAGACATTATTGTAGTTTCCAGTACAGCACCTGATTTAATTGTGAAATGTATATTTTTTCAGAGTTGTAAATGTTCAGAGATTGTAAAATATTCACAAACACATTATTGTAGTTTCCAGTACAACACCTGATTTAATTGTGAAATGTATATTTTTTCAGAGTTGTAAATGTTCAGAGATTGTAAAATATTCACAAATGTGTAAACTTTCAGACAATGTGATATGTGTAATTGTTAGTTTCGTTGTGTTCAATTATGTGATGTGTAATAGTTTTTGGTCAGGAGGACATTTTTGCTCAGAGTTGGATATGCCTATGTGCCAGTAATGATGACAATGTGGATATTACTAACCACATTTTCCAGCCCACATACTCTGACCTTGCCAGTAATGATGATTATATAAAGCTGAACGCTCTCCTCACTTCTGATGTAACCTTCTTGTTCTGTTCTCTATCATAACCAGATCGAGTGATTATTGTCATTGTTTGACAGACGTGGTTTATGGCTTGGTGAGAACATAGACAGGTAATTTCTTCAGTATACTTTATTACCAAGTTAATCATTTTACTTTCTCGCATGTAAGGATCCCACTTCATTATGTTTTGCAAGTCACTTTGTGCTATACAAAAATTAAACGGACATAAGAAGAAAAGGATAGCATCAAGCAAGTTTCCTATAGTGCTATTTTCTATTTAGGCGAGGAAGATAGAAGTTTACCTGTTATAGAGTTGATATTGCCTATTCTTATACAGGGTATTGCAGTACACCATTCTAGACTACTTCCAATAATTAAGGAGCGGGTAGAATTGCTCTTCCAAGAAGGCCTTATATTTTTCAAGGATGCACCAGGTTTTCTCTTGTGGATTTTTATTTCTCTACTTTTTGTATAATGCAAAAGGTCTGCTTGAAGCCTGAAAGAATAAGTTTTGGTGGCAATTCCTCATCCGGTATGTAGTTTATATGTGCCTCCTTTTCTAGAATGCAATTGATTTTCTGTTTTCCATATGTATGTACCTTCATCCTTTGGCAGTTTTGAGGAAAACTGAAGGTGCTAGAATTTTTTGTTTCTTTTCAGGTTAAGAGCCCACATAGATGCTTGAGTACAGTTTCTTGCTCTCTCTGGCCTTGTTTATGTTACTCTATTTTGCAGAACTCAAGAGAGAGTTGCTGTTATATATGACATGGTGATATAAAATTTTCGATTTCATCATTTTCATTCAGAAGGGAGTGAAACAATTAGCATGGAACTTTGTGAATGATTGGTATGTGATGTCTCAGTCTGTAGCATCAATATTTCGATACTTCATTCAGTTGACCAATTTGGATGTATTAGTTTTGCTGCTTATTTTCAAGCTTGAAACAACACAGTGCTTTACAATATAAGCCACAGTTCATAACTATACAGTTAAGCAAAAGCAAGTTCCATGTGAAACAAAACTGCTCATATCTAACAGAACGGACTCTCTATTGAATCGGTCTAGAATCAGTTCAGGTCCTCATATTGGCGAGCCCAATGAGCACCTGTAGCTAGATTCAAATCAAGACATGATAAGCAAGCATACTGGTGATGGTGGGAACTCACAAACTGATGTGAGTTTATTGAATGTTAGTGCTAATAGGAATAATCCCAATAAAATGCACGACGAAGAAAGCCTGGATCAGACCTTAATAGCCAAACTAAACTTCAGTTTGTTTATTTCTGACGGTATGACCTTCCAAGTCCCTTTTACATTACATATGTTTAACTATTTACATTCTGTAACGGATGAACTAAAGTTTATTTCTCCATAGATTTAGTTGTAATTTGTTTGGCCGAGAACCAGATTAGATGTCCTTTATACTATCCTATTGCCATCATAAAGATAGAATTTGTAGCTTCCTTTATTTCCCTTTTTTTTTAAAAAAATTGTGACAGTTGTGTCTCTGATGCAGGGCCTATGGGGGCATGAGTTCGGATGGATGTGGCTTTTTGTACCCTTTCCATATATTCTCAAAATTTAAGTATAAGTATCAAGATGCATCAGGTTAATCCAACTTAAAAAATCAAACTTGCTCTCATATTCCTTTAGACAAGAAGTACTCTCATATATGAACATTGTCTTTTGCTATTGTGGTTTGAGCTGGATTATTCTATAGTTGTTTGTTTGACAATTTTTTGTGATAGCCAGAAACTTTTACGGATGCTCTTATGTTCTACAGTTTATTTATGATTAACTGATTAGTCCGTATTACTCGGTGCTTATAATGAATTAGAATCATTCCTATATCTTAGTGTATGTTCCTTTTGTACATATACTATATGTGCGCATTAATAGGGAGGATTGCCTTGGTTGGTAGCAGAAACTAGCTTACTGCATACATTGGCTTAAACGGTACACTGTTTACAGGGAGGCAAACGTAAGCTACCTTGATATCCATGGTCTTTCCTTAGATGCTAACAATGGAACTCCAGGCAATAGATACCGAAAAGCGAAATGAGAGAGCAAACAGACTAACATCATTCGTTTCATAGAAGCTTGATCCATTTGCTGCCCCATTTCGTAGTTTCCGTGAGGTGCAGTTTCAGATTTTCTCTAGACTTCACAAACTGAGCAGCGACCAAGGTGTGTGTTGTTCTTGATCCTTTCTTTTTTGTATGTCTTCAAGTTCAATTACCATATACACATATGCTACTTTATTTTGCCAAGGTCATATTTCTAAAATGTTTTTTCCCCTGCAGGAGATTGTAGAGAGTAAAGTTCCTTCTTTACAGACACAATCCTTCTCTACTTCTATGTGTTTTTCAGTTGGCCTTTTTGTTGTATATTCTTTTAGTATTGGTTAAGGTCACTACTGATGTTAGAAGTGCAGTAGATAGATAAAGAGAGCAGGTTACTAGATAAACTTAATATTGATCTAGCTATCTTCAGACATGTAGCCTGCATAAATTGCTTGTTTATTCACTGTGATTACCATTTTCTACAAGCTCCGGTAGAGAAATTCAAGTCTGTATGGATGATTTACAAGTATCGTGTTCCTTTAAATGATGTTTTTTGCTATTCTATGAGTAAATGACCCTATGATGTGTGCCGATCTTGCAATACACATAATCAGTTAAATACCACCATATTTCCATTGCTCCTTGAAGCTGTTAGATCTTCTTCTCGAAATACCAAAGGTAATAATTTGCTTTTCCATATCTACGTACCATCGAAGTATAAGGAGTCTGAACATTTTGCTCTTCGACCTTAGTAAATAAGGAGATTGTCTTCCTTGATGCTTCTATTCTAATTTATGTAAGCAAATAAAACATCGATGAAATATGGTTATCTAATGCAGCAATGTCTTTCCTGTTGCTATGATCATATGTTTTTTTCCATGTTCTGCTTAAATTAGTTCTGTCGTTTATTATTGATCAGTCACACGTATTCTTGCTGAGAATGCAACTTGCGATGACAAACCAGGATTTAATTTGATTATATTTCCTGCTTAATTTCGATTTTACTGAACTTCTCTATGATTTTTTTTGTGCTTTCTTCTCTGGAGTGGAAGGTTGGTATATGCTACAAGAATAGTATTTCCCATGCTAAAATGGTCATATACCTATTTATGTTCACTTTTAGCTAAATTGTTCGCAGAGGTGCCCCTCTGGTTTCCTTTTCGTCAATTGTTGCTTTTTCAATGTAGGAACTTCTTTAGTTAGTATGCCAGAATAGTAGAAATAAACATTGTTTCTTTAGTTAGGTAGGACATAAATTATTAGTATGTGCATCTTAGTATATCTTTGACTTTCTGTAGACAGTATGGTCTTGAAAGAATTCATGCTCTTCAGTCTTCAGCTGGTGTTGTCAGCCATTGTACATGTTTTTGGAATTTGACAGATCAAATAGTAAGCATGTTGCTATTGTTGTTAGCAGGTATTTTCTACTCTTATTATACCTTTTTGTTATGCTTTTTACAAGCCAGCTCCTGTCTTTTAATGCTTATCATCTTTGATTCATTTTCGTTATTTAGATTTACCGAATCCCATTAGCTGCAACAGCAATATAACATTATAGCTTTATGTTTTATTTGCTTTTTGTTTCTACAGGACAAACAAAGGATAGTTACAAATGTAGGTAAACAATGCATTTCGCTTCAGTAGAAGGACTTTACATTTTCGATGATGTGTGCCTTATCATTACTGAATCTGCATTATTAGTCTTGGTAGATCTTCCATATGCATTCTATTACCATTTTTACTCATCTGTATTAGGGTTGGAAATACTATGAGATTGGCCTCTTCTTATTTTTGTCGATAAGGAATTTCCTGGTATGTGCAAATCGAACATTTCTGATTTGTTCTGTTGCCTATATGTCAATTACTCATTTTGTTTGATATCTATTAGTCTGCTTGTCTGATGTAGGATGGATATGGATGGTTTGATATTGTACAATTGTTTATCTATTTTGCTTCTCGAACACTTAAATGCATCAAAACTAGCCGCACGCAGCGTAGCGCGTGAAACCTACCTAGTAGGTAGAACAAGAAAGTGACACTATCAATATGCATTAATTTAGGCTAAAAACACTAGAAACGTTAACCCTCTTCCTTGCTCCATATCTAAACAGCGCAAGGTAACCTGACACATTCAAATGAGTTGCCGGAAGCTACCATTTTCATTGACTGTTGCTACAGAAAAAATTATTAATACTGGCCAAATTACTATGCCAAGTCAATGCAAAATCCTTCAAGCTATTCTGCTAGTTAACCTGGATATTCTTCTACTTCATACAAAAGCTACCATTTCATGCCCTTTTTTTTCCAAACATAACCTACGTTTGTACATTCCATGGCTGAACTTCAGCGCAACCAATTCAGCAAAATGTTCATAATCCCAGTTATGTGAATATGCCCAAGAGGCTAACCATGAAGATGATTACCTTGTATATATACTTATATTGTTCTTTTAATAATATTATGTTATAGATCATCAAGTATTCAAGTATATGACTTGATCGTGACACTCTGTAATTTTATTATGATATTATTATAAATTATTTCTTGTTTATTTATTAGTTAAGACACCAATAATCTTTATTCAAAACAAGCATATGAATTGTTTGATACGTGTTTCTATTGTCGCTTCCTATAGGGGTACATTACAACAAATCTTCTTTTTCTTAATTATATTTCACGGATTATGAGTATATGATATAATTCAATCATGTGAATATATGTAAATATACATACTATTAGACTGACTCGCTTATGAAACATCTACTAGTTCAATGCCCGTGCGTTGCTACGAAAAATAAAATTGATAACGAAACATAAAAGCTAAGCAATAAAATAAAATTTTGCTACAAGATCAAACATATTGAGCCTTAGAATCCCCTCACACACCTACTTCACAGTGAGCTAACAAAGAGAACAGACGACCAAACAGATCAGCAGAAACCTTGTTCAAAGGATCACGAAATACTCAAAGCTTCTTCTTTCAAAATATGGGGTTCATTATAACACTAAGCATGAAAACTTAAGTTTATATAGTAAGCCTGTGTATTTCTTTCATATCTCTAAAACCTAGATACATCAATATATTGTCCAGGTGACAATTATATCGTCATAAACATCTAAATATGGTTGCAGCCTGGGAATGGAACAACATAGGTAACAGATCAAAATTCCACTGTTCACATCTGAAAAGGAAGGAACAAAGCGTACCTCAAATCATGGATCACAACAGCACGTGAATCAGAAAAGGTGGACATTTGTAGAACCACATTGAAATGAATTTTGTTTCAGGACACATGAACAAAAAATAAAACCAAAAACGCTATAAGAAAACACCATTCATGGCACAGTGATTAAGATTCACTGGTACATTAGCTCGCCACAGGCATCCTTAAGAACAAGTGGAGGAGGCGGTGACAAACTGGCAATATGAGGCTCACCCAAGCCCACTTCCTTTATCTTCTCCCTCGCACATACTGCTGCAACCACTCACTGGATGCAAGGGCAGTGCCGCAGTCTAGCAGCCTCCAACATGGCAGCCACTGTCACCGCCTTTTCCTTCAACATCGCTCTTACGGGTGGCATTGACCTTGTCTAATCGTCACAGCTATGCCCAAGGTAAAATGAGCTTCGGGTTATAATGAAACCATGTCCTCCTTTCCCCCTCTAATCTTGCGACTCACCAAACAACCAATTTTGTGGGACAATCAAACACATGAACAAATCATATCAGTCCATATAAAATATCAGAATGCATCAGGCAAAACCATTGGAAACATAAATATAATTATATAAACTATAAAGCATACAACAAGTGCTAATTATAAAGCACATATGAACAAAAAAATATAAACATGGTGCCTGCATTTGTTCCCTTTTGGCACATGACTACAAGGACTTGGATTTAACTATTTGCCACTCTTACGGAGTGCTACAGTGATATGAGTCACTGACACGCTTCTGATGATATGAGTCATCGACGGGCAAATCTGTTACCACCTGACCCCGTAAGAGTGGCAAATAGTTAAAAGCCCCATCATTTTCATGCTTTTTAGGGAAATGGTAGGGCACAAATTCAAAAGGTTCTTAACAAAAGAAAGTCATGTATAGCTACAGAAACTACTACAGGTAGAAACAGCCATATCGTTTCAAGACAATACAAATCAGTAGTAATTGGACTAAGTAAAACTGCAAATATATTACCAATCAGTAGTAATCCATGTTAGGTTAGCTTTGCCAGATCTTCAGTACCCAGTATCCTAAACCCTAAACCAAACACTATGATGACATTGGCTTAGATAATATCAAGATATTTGCTTCCAGCTCATATTCATAGCGCTCATTGTCATTACATATTTCCCCCACCAGTTTTGGATGGTAGTGATATTGCCAACATTAATCTAATCTATTCCACACATATACTTTGAAGTTATTGATATAGGTGTACTTGGCTAAAATTATTACCACATTGCTTTTTCTTTGGTCCCATGTGTCCTGTTTATTCTATATCTAGACCTTAGTTCTACAATACTAATGTATCGGTTGTATCCCTCAATTGCTGGTAGAAGTGAATAGTGAAATAAAGAAGATCCTTAGAAACATGGGTCTGGAGCTCAACACATACCCACAGGAAAATACACAGCTTAAGTGTAGAACAAATGGGCATATTTCTGTATTACAAACATTCAAGTTGAACCACGTTCATTTTAGGAAGTATGGAAGTCTTACCATTCTCAGTTACATAAATGATTGGATTTTTATATCTCTTTGCTATATACTTAAGTAATTTCTGAAGACCCCAAGGAACTATGAAAAGCCACTCGGATGCAGCCTGCACAAATATGAGATGATATGTTAGGACTTAGGCAAGATCCACAGAATGCACACACATGAGAAATAGTCCAGTTCAGACCCTTTCACCAATTTGTTCACCGGTATTCCATTTTTCTGCCAAAAAGTAACAAATGTCAGCATTATGGTAATAACAATATCAATAATTGGGTTGGCAAAATTTGAAGGGGACAATTCTGAATAAATCTACAGACGACTCAGGCCAAACTGCAACGGTAGTAGTTGAGCCACACCAACCTATATCGATTAGGAGTGCTACTCCAAGAGGATAGACTGGAAAAAGGAAGCAGAGGAGGTAAATGGATTCCATGCTTGGTAGTAAAAGGCTGTGGCAATGGAAGTGAGAGTCAGCAGAAGGGCTCCTATCACATTATCAACTATTTGTTTGACAGATTCTCTAAAAAAAAAAACTTGTCTGCTAACATCTTGATGCTTCCATGAGAAATTTATCAAATGAAAGTAAGAGACTTGTATTGGGTTGGAAGTTGCGATACAAGATTATTCAGGGAATTGGGAGAGGGTTACTGTACCTTCATCAGGATTCCAGGCTCAAAATTATTCATAGGGATCTCAAAGCTTTAGCTGTAGACTTTGTTTGGGCGTCTCTGTCAATTGACAAGCCATGAATGTCAATATTTTTTCAATTGATATGGATATGGATATGGGTGGAGATAAAAATTGACAGAGACGCCCAAACAAAGTCTACAGCTAAAGCAGGCAAACATAGCTGAAATGTCAGATTCTTGTGCATGTTATGAGAGTTTTTTTTGTTTGACATGTATCCCAATTTGGCATGCATATACAAAAGCATCAGGTTACGCGCACCATTAGCAAGCAATGTAATAAATAAACATCAGCAAGAATAATGGAAAAATACCAACGTTGGCCATTCATATATGCACATATATAAAAATGCATTTAAATATGTAAGCATGCTTTCTAAGAGAGAAAGAGATTGTTTGGTGGTTTCATGAAGAGGACTGATGCTATGCATAACCATGAGCAAAAATTGTTGAGTCACATTTTATAGATTACAGTACCGTGTTTTTTACACAACTTTTCAAAAAGATTTGCCCCATGTTACAACATCCACTATAGCAAGCTTCTTTGACAAATTACGGTTAACACACATAGCGAGTGCAGGTTCTTTCTTTTCCAGAATTAAGATTGCTTGTTTTCAGCTGTCAACTTTTAATACCTAACACCTGTATTATCCAAGCACAAGCAAAATCGGGCAAAACGTTAATCTAACACACAATCCGGCAAAATCTAGCCTAAAACCTAGGGGGCTAGAATTCGGGCGGGAGAAGGGAGGGGGAGAGGAAGGGGCGCGGGGCTGACCTCGAAGCGAATACTCTTGAAGACGACCTCCTCGACGTTGCAGCCGATGGTAATAGTAAGAAGCCTGGCAACATGGAATCGACAAGAGAGCAATGATGAGTGTGGCCATCTTGGGCATAAGGAACTTCCACTATGCTACAATGTTGCATGACAACTTGCCCTTATTTCTGTATAGGTTGCGCATAAACAGTTGAACATAAGGAACTTGCCCTTTGCTACAATGTTGCATTACAGCTTTCCCAATTCCCGTGTAAAAACATAAAACAGAGTGTCTATCTTACCTGTAGTAGTCAAGATAAAAGCAACAGCATTGTCGAACTGGCATAATTGCTACATACCTGGAGTTGAGAATAGTCCTTCCTGGTGAGGAACTGCACAAAGCGAGGCACCACTCCGGAGCTAATCACCTCCTCGATCGGAGGACAACGTTCTGAAAAGATTATTCAGAGCAACACATCAGAGCAATCAACATATGTTTCAATTGTAATTTGGGCAGTGAAACCAAACAACAAAAATATTTCAACTGAAATTCCATAAAAGCCAGTTGATGGAAAGAAAAATCTGAAGGAAATTCCTAGCAATATCTGGAAAACAAAAGAAGAAATGGGAATCTGTGCGGGCAAGTAGGAACATACCGATCGAGAGCAGCTTCCTGAACTGCGTGGTCGCCTCCAACTGCATACTGCTGTCATCCGAGGACACCCCTTGCACCAACGATGGCAGGCTAGCCAACTGCACAGACGCAACAGCCAAAAGAAACAGTAAAACCAAAAAACCCCATGGAAAGAACAAGATCCAACAACCCCGCAACCCACGGGAGCGAAAGAACCCCCAAAACCTACCTTCTTCTCAAGGGCGGCGAGTTCGCGGCGGCGGCACCGCCCGGTAGCTGCCTCTTGTCGTTGAGGGCGCGATCGCGGTCGTTCTTGCGGATTGCCACGGTGGTGTTCAGACGCGGCGTCGCCCTCGTCGCATCCACCGACGCCTTGTAGCCCTTGTGGCGGATCTCCGCCGCTTCGGCCGCAGAGACATCGTCGCTTGCCGCCACCGCCTCTCAAAACCCTAGAGAAACTCGAGCGGTGGGCCCTAATCGATGGAGAGCGGGACGGATTCGAACGGCGTTGAAGCGAGGCGGTGGTGCGGCGGGGTGCTGCACAGGTGGTGGTATGTGGTTTCACGGACGCAACGCGGTCTCGTGACGTGTTCGGAGGGGGGACGCGGGCGGTCGCGGCGCGGAAAGGAACGCGGGGACGCTAGGGTTGGCAGAAGGAGACGGCACGAGTCGTCCGCACGTGGGGTTGGGGGTGGGCTGCGGTGTGCGCGGGGTAGTTTGGGGATTAGAAATTGTAGAACGGACCGCCACCAACTGCAAATTAGAAGTAGTAGAGATTAACGATTTGATTAGTGTCATAAGTTGTTTCATACGATGATAATGATTGATCTTTAGACCTAAAATCAACACAGTTTCCTACATGAGGATGGTATACTTTGATGTTATCTAACATTGTCCATAATTGGATAATCATAAGGACAACACTCAAGTATGCTTTGAATCATGCAGAGATAAATATATGATCAAGATGAAATTTGTCCTCCTCATACTGAGGAAAAGATATTGATTGACCACTCGATGAAATAGACTAAAGAATATGCATGGCCATGCCTGAACGATTAAAGTTATTAATCGATCGTTCTTATTAGTCTATTTTAGAGAATTGATAAAATCGGTTTAACAATGTAAGGATAACACACATCAACCTTGAGTTAAACCATGATATCAAAGTGATAATAGGACCGATATGTATTCAATGAAAGTTTGTCAGATAAATGATATTTATGCAATTTGGGTAGTCATTATGTTATGCTAGGAGTTGCTTGTGACTAATGAATCGGAAAAGGAGTTTTTCGATTTATTGATAACATAGCATGAACCTAAAATGTCATACACAAGAACAAGCTTCAAACAGATTTATGAAATCTTTTCTCGTGACATATGTGTCAACGTGATTGAACATATTATTTGGTTGTTTACAAAAAGAGCTGCAAAACCCACGTGCAAAATATGATTTTTGCGCTAAAATCGCTGTAGCAGCACGAAGACACTGTAGCACGACAAGTACTGTAGCTCCCACTACGCGAACAACAGTGTCAGGTGTCGTTACTATAGCAACCAACATGTAAACAACACCGCGTGTAGATACTGTAGCACCAACTTCGCTACAATATTTTGGCCATAAATTCAGGTTCTAGGTTCAGAAAATTGTTGATGAAAATTGAGAGGAAAAGAAAAGGAAGGTGAAGAAGTTTCACCTGAACCAGATAAAAAGGTCACAATAATCGTATTGTGCGATAATAGTATATGGTGCCGTTCGCCTGTTCGTATGGATATTTAAAGGTCGTAGCTTCTACTGCCACGAAGATCTGACATATCCATTTCCGCTGCTACATCCAGACATTGAAACTGTGAGCTTCGCAATAGCTTCTCCAAATACAAAGCGCTCCTAGGACTACGGTACGCATTTATTGCTTTTGATATTTTATAAATCTTGATTCTAATGCATGCGATCGATTCGGAAAGAGAATAACTTTTAAAAATTTACTGAGTCTTTCCCACCCTAATTTCCCAATAGGTTATACAAATCTACTCCCAACACAAGCATTCTATTCAAGGCTTGCATCTACTTTGAATAAGGAATATGCTATTTCAGGAATCAGCACAACAACCTGCTAATGAGCTTAATAGGCCTTATGATTTTAACAAAGAATTCGCTCACGTTAGTAGTAATGAATACAAGGCTCTTGCAAAGGTGTTAGTTTCTGTAAGAGTGTCCATTGAACTTCAGTGCCTGTTCAAACAGCACATATCGTGTTCACAGTCAACACCAGATCAAGTGCCTTGTCTTATTTCACTCTCTGTCAATTCACACAGCAAAGTTTCTCTTGACAAATCTTTTTCCCAGGCATGCTAATATAACAATAATTACTCTTTTACATATAGCAGAATTATGTTTGTTAAAATGTTATTACTAGGACAGCTATCAAATTTTTTTTGCCGAATCAGAAACCCCGAATCCGAGTCGAATTACAACTCCATGTCCCAATTCCAAATAGCATTTCCTGTATCAAATTTTTTTTAGCCAAATCGGACACTCCAAATCTAAGTCAGATTCCGGCTCCCGGTCCGAGTAACACTGGCAATAACTAGATAATTGGCTGGGAAACGGGCCTTTTTCCATACGGGGAATTCCTTTAACTCGATTCTTTTACTCAGAATTGCTGCAACGTCAAAACCAGTGGTTTCTTTCAACATGTTCTGGGTTCTTCAGCTCTAGTTAGTTACACACATTTCGGGCACTAAATCTTGTCTCAAGTTTTATGTCGTGTATCTATCCTAACAATCAGTAATGCGCTAATTCTTAAGCCGAACACCATTAATGCCAAGTAGCCAAGCACCTTACGAACTATCATACTATCATCCGACATTAACACCAAACATTACTACAATTACAATTACAAGAAAAAGATCGCACATCTTTGCCGAAGCTATGCTCGAAAGTAGGATTACTATTACCAATCGAGCTCACGCGAAATCCTCCACCAAGATCTGCTTCTCCACGGCCACCGCCTCCTCCTCCTCCTTCCCCTCCTCTCCATTGCCTTCTTCGGATCCCGATTCACTGAGCCCCTCCCTGATCCCCTCGACGCAGCCCTTCTGCCGTCCAAGCATCCCCTCCTGCTCTTCCCCGACCACAACAACCCTATCTTCCTCATCTCCGCGCCCGCCGACCACCACCACCTCGTCGGCTCCGCCGTGACTGCCGCCTCCAGCGACAAGGATGGCGTCGGGAATGGGGCCGTTTCCCTCGTCGTCGTCGAAGCGGGTGAGGCGGGAGGAGACGGCCTCGGCGGCGAGGGAAAAGGCCTCGGCGATAGACTCTGGTGGGAGGGCGCAGTCCTCGAGACCCGCGTCCTCCAGCCGCGGCGGCCGGATGGACTCGCCGGCGCCGGCAAGGAGCCTGCTGCCTTCCTCGGCCATCTGTATCTTGTTGAGACTCGAGAGTGCGTGTGACTGCGTGAGAGGCAGTGGGCTACGAAGTCGGCGAGGATGTCGAACGCAGGCCTAAGCGTTGTACTGCATTGCTGGCTTTGTCGTAGCTGCTCAAACAGTCGCGGCTCGTCACAGATTGGCTTGATACCAGGCCAGGGCTGAGCTTGGCAGCCCATGAGCCCGTCAGTCTCGGCCCAATCTTTCTTTACTAATTAGACTCTCCCGTGAGGAAAAATATCTAGTACAATCGAACACATTGGTAAAACCACGGTGTAACTCAACTAACAAAAGTTTCAAAAAATTCTGAAAAAAATCATGGATGTACATCTCAGCTTACCCCATCTACATATAAAATTTCATGATCAAATTCGTCCTGTGCTAAGAGTAATAAAAAAGACAAACTTGATCATGAACAGAAC
This sequence comes from Guadua angustifolia, assembly GCA_036346375.1. Lineage (NCBI taxonomy): Eukaryota > Viridiplantae > Streptophyta > Magnoliopsida > Poales > Poaceae > Guadua > Guadua angustifolia. The sequence continues at coordinate 15,777 of JAYEVE010000873.1, forward strand.
GATTCATGTTTATGATCAACTTTATCTTTTTTGTAACTTCTAGCACAGGACGAATTTGATCATGAAATTTTATATGTAGATGGAGTAAGCTGAGATGTACATCCATGATTTTTTCAGAATTTTTTGAAACTTTTTCTAATTGGATTGCACCGTGGTTTCATCAACTCTCTGGTTACATCAGATATATTCCCAGAAAAGAATGGCTTCAATCAGAACAGCCACGTGACCACATATATGTACTCTTTTTTTTGAAACGATATATTCACGTATGTATGCAATCAGGTCTCTCCTGGATGCAATTAATCCGGTCTAAATTTGTAGCTTACGAAGTGCAAACACAAACTAAACACAAAATGGAATGTCTAATTTCGGTAGGGGTGAAAACGGGTTGGATATAGACGGATATTATTTTTCTCGTATCCTAATTTATATTTTTTTTCTCGGATTCGAAACCAGATACGGGCTAGCCGGATACGGATACAGATTCGGGTTATTCGAGATACGGATATAGGACGGATATGTGATGGATTCGGGTCGGAAATGGATAAAGATATATGAATAATGCACGCATATATAGAGTAATATATATTGAATTAAAACTATACGAGTGTATGACTATAATAACAAATTATATATCAATCAAACTCAACAAACATGTAGAAATAATATGCTACTTTAGGATCAATAAAACCAACTAATTATTAATATAAATAGGCTGATATGGAAAAAATATGATGAAAATAGGTTGTGCCTTACTGATATCCGAATATGAAAAATCTAAATATCCGATCTGATATCCGAATAAGAAAAATCTGAATATCCGGATCTTGTCCCGTATTTACCGGATATTGGATGCTCCAGATCCGATCCCGAATTCGGATTCAAGTATCCGGATCCTAATCCATATTTTTTTTCTCGGATTCGAAACCAGATACGGGCTAGCTGGATACGGATACAGATTCGGGTTATTCGAGATACGGATATAGGACGGATATGTGATGGATTCAGGTCGGAAATGGATAAAGATATATGAATAATGCACGCATATATAGAGTAATATATATTGAATTAAAACTATACGAGTGCATGACTATAATAACAAATTATATATCAATCAAACTCAACAAACATGTAGAAAGAATATGCTACTTTAGGATCAATAAAACCAACTAATTATTAATATAAATGGGCTGATATGGAAAAAATATGATGAAAATGGGTTGTGCCTTACTGATATCCGAATATGAAAAATCCAAATATCCGATCTGATATCCGAATAAGAAAAATCCGAATATCCGGATCTTGTCCCGTATTTACCGGATATTGGATGCTCCAGATCCGATCCCGAATTCGGATTCAAGTATCCGGATCCGATTCCAGATCCGACCGGATAGTAAAATCCAGTTCCGACCGGATCCGGTCCTGGATCAAGTGGGAGATATCTAACCCGATTTCATCCCTAAATTTAGGGTCGCCTGTAGTGACGCTCCTACTGCAAGCTCTTCTCCATGCGACTTGTGTTACGCGTGGTGAGGACCAAGGAAGAGCATTTGGAGAATGGAAAGAGATGGCCAGACCGAACGAACCCCGTAGGCTATAGTTGTAGTTCTCTACTCCACATCATCTCAATGCATTGAAATGCCTTCAAATCAAGTAGATTTTTTGTGAGTTGAATTTTTTTAGTTTAAATTTTTAGAGTTGAGTTTTTAGCTTAAATTTTTAGAGTTGAATTTTTTGGACGAATTTAAAAATATTTGAGTTGAAATTTCCGATTTGAAATTTTATAGTCAAAACTTTGCGAACTCAAAACTTTTCAAAACAATTTTTTTTGAACTGAAATTTTTTTAATAGACAGTTTTTTAACATAAAGTTTTTGAAATTTCCCGTTCTAAAATTTCCTCACTTGAAAATTTTCTGATTTGAAATTTCTCAAGTTAAAAATTTTCTAGTTGAAAGTCCTCGATTTGAATTTTTTTGAGTCGAAATTTCCTGAGTTGAATTTTCCCAACTAAAAATTCCTCAAGTTAAAATTTTCGCAATTAAAAGTTTCTCGAGTTGGACTTTTTCCTAATTGACACGTGTCATCACGAGGGAAAGGTGGAGCTGAACCACATGTTGGGAAGGATGAGGTTGAGCGTGAAATAGTCATTCCCAAAACAAAATTATGGCATGCATGCACAAAACCGGATTAAGATCTTTGTGTGCACAATACATATTGAATAATTTGGAATACACCAGGGTCGGTCCTGGCATTTTGGGGACCCGGGGCGAAAACTTATATGGAGGTCCCTTCCACCTCCTCATATATATATGTATATATGTATATGTATGTATATGTATGTATGTATATATGTGTCGACGATCGGGATCGCCTGACCGCAAAAGTGAAGAGGGGGTTAGTGAGAATGAGGGACCCAAGAAGCGCCTCGTTCGACAATGGTGTGGATGTAGATCGGTGCGTAGCGTCAGCGAGCAGGAGACAACGGATTATACTGATTCGAGCCCCCACAGGGGTAACAGCTCTACGTCCAGTCTTCTCCGGAGACGGAGGATTTCACTAATCGAGAGTACAAAGAGTGGATTACAGGCTCGAGCTTGAGTGCTCTGATTGTGTCTACTGGTCTCTTGCTAGCGTGTCTGTCCTCCCTGTACATATGGCTTGCGAGGCCTTATATCCTCCTGGATGTTGCTTGTAACGGACGGGAGAGATTCCCGGGATGGTGGCTTCATGCGCATTGAAGGTGGGTTGTAACTGCCCCGGAAATACCGCCCACGTCTGCCTTGATGCCACTACCCGGGTCTTGGTAACCGCCGAGTAAGCGCACTCCTTCGAGCCAAGGTCGAGGTCGAGCAGGAACGGAATCCCCAACCGCCCGAACTTGAGGTCGTGCGGGTACCAGCGTTGTTCTGGTCTTGGTCGAGGCCCCCTTGCTGCATCGCCCCGAGCTAGGGACCCCAGCTGACCGTGCGTTGACTTGTCAGAGATTTCCCAGTCCTCGTCAATATGTATACATATATACGTATATATGTATATATGTATATGTGTCTACATATATACGTGTGTGTATATATAGAGAGAGAGAAATGCTAATGTGCTTTCGAGAGTACGGATCCTTCCGTGCTCTCAATGAGTTTGCGAAATCCGTGATAAAAATATTCAATCTGAATCATTCATCTTCTTCATCTTGTTGAAATGTAGCTATAGACCAAATTTCACATTTTTTTGAATTTGTTTACTATTTGTAGTAAACAAATTCAAAAAATATGAAATTTGGTCTATAGCTACATTTCAACAAGATGAAGAAAATGAATGGTTCGGATTGAACATTCACTACACCATGCCACACTTTTGCTAGTACATGGTACAGTCGGCAAAAGGCACCTTCCCCGATGCAAAAACTGTCGGCAAAAGTTTAGCCGACGGTAACTAAACAATCGCGGTAGAAGCAGTCGGCTTAGGCTTTGCCGACAGATGATAGCTTTGCCGACAGATAAATTGATGGCAAAGATCTAAGTTTTGTAAGCGGTTCCAATCTTTTAAGCAGTTCCATCTTTGCCGACAATTAATATGAATTGCCGACACTTTACTTGTTGGCGAATCATTTTTCCCCTCATAGACCAAAACTGGTTTTCTACACAAGTTTTGTGTCGGCAAAGGTGCCAGCACACATGACATACAAATTAATTAAATATGCAATATATACAGAACCAATTCCACATTAATTATCCACCATTGAATTGATATACACACTTGTACATGCAAATAGTGCCACTCACATATATAACCATATACATACACAATAACAATTCAAATAGTCACTTCAACATGTAAATAATGCAACGCATATATCTCCACCATAGGGTTTGATAAACATAGATCCTTCAAATAATTAGTTAAGTTGCACACATGCCCGTCCAAAATAAGTAACAGTCAGTGAGAGGTAATGAGCTAAGTCTCAGCCTAGTAAATAAGGGCATACATTTTCACTAAAAGAGAGGATGCATACACTTCTCTAGCTACTAGTTAACATTTGTAACCATAAACAGCACTACTTCTTGCTGCACAAAAGGTTGCCACTCCAAAAACTTGTAGCACCTCCAACTACACAAAAGTTACTACTATACTCCAGAAACTTATCACCTTGTACTTGTGTACCTGCCATGATGAAGAAAAGGAATAATCAGCAAAAACAACAGAATGCTGGACTGGAGGGAAGATTTATTATTGGAACATAAACCCAAAAACAAACTAGAATTAGAACTCGGGCCATTCTTATCCATACAAAACAAGACGTTAAAACTCATAAAGATTCAACAGACGAGATGGTTTAGAACACATGGAAAAAAAAGTTTGCTTCATCCCAGTGAATGCTGGACTGTGAAACAGAGGAACCAGATACACATGTCTTTTTTTGTCTTCTTTCTTGTTTTTCTCTTCTTTCTTTTTCTCCTCTTTACTACATTATATAGAACTGTAATATGAGTTTCTGCTAGCAATTTTTAAAACAATGACTAATGGCAAAAGCAGGTTTAGTGCACTCAACCACATGAACAAATAACATGAATATGTATGATTCAGAACTAACAACAAGTTCTGACAGACACAGACCCACGTGATGCCTAGATGCAGATACAAAGTGTTAACATTGGCATCACCTAACCACACTAACACCACAGATCAACCTGCAGTTACCATCCGCCGATTAATATAGTCAAGATTTTATTGACAAAGTGATACGTGTTCAATCGGCGATTAGGATCACCAATTCATCGACACATTCGAGTAAAAGAAATACTATATTCCCATTCATAGAAAAGAAATACTATATTCCCATTCATACATCCTGAAATGGATGTCACTATGTTTCTACATTCTAGAACCTTTGATGACAATGCAAATTTGCTACTACTATATACCACTTGAAACACCGGTGCGATTTGATTTACTCTTGAACTTTGGAGTCGCACACTTTGGTATATACAATTATAAATATGTGAATGTGCTATAACACGACAATTAAAAAGTTTGTAAGTTCTTTGCAAATCATTCCATGCTCTTTAGTTGGAAAGAATGATGACCTTCTATCATCACAATTTGGTAGGTACATTTTTCTATTGTCGGTTTACCTTTGTTTTGATTTTTTCTTGTCGGTTTGCAAAAGCGAACAGTACAAAATAATCAATCCGTTCAACAATAACGTCTATTCCGCACCAAACATGCACCTATATATCGTTTTCAGTACTCTCCCTTTCACCACGCTGCATTATTCATTCTGTTCTTGAAATTTCCATATGAGCAGACAAAAGCAGCGATAATGGGTCGAATTAGCATGATGCAAAATGTCAAAAATGGTCACACAAAAAGAAAGTATGATACAGCCATACGTGGATTGATCCTCTCGGCTGAGTAGTGCGCCCATGACGTTGCACGCAGCAACAAAGGCTAGTTTCAATTTCAACGTTAATCACTCAGGCTTTAATATGTCTGGTAATCAATAGTTTAGATCATCTCACATAAATATTTTTTTTCCATGTGTAAGAATGAAAAGAATAAATGAACAGACCTACACAGTTTGGATGGAATTGTTCAATTGAGTATCTTGATTCTTTGAATGCTCAAGGAAATTGAGTTGCGAATCTCATGCAAAGATGAGGAAAAAAATGCAATCATACCTCATTAATTGGAAGAACTCTTGTAGGTCCAGCCCTTGCTCGAAAAGATTCAGATACATACGTGTGTTGCATTAGTGGATAGTGAACACCATTTCATGGTGAATAAAAGTTAAAAGGGTAGAGAGTGTTACGTATTACTTCTCACATTCCAAAGTGTAAAACATTAATGGCTAAAGGTTACTTCTCAACCTTAAAAGCAGAAAATAAAGAAACGAAGGTTACTTCTCTGTAAAGGAAAACACTATATCCAAAAGTCGATGTCTATCCAGGTCCTATTTGATTTTCCACATTGGGATCCTAAAGGAAAACACTAGATCCAAAACTAATGACATTGCCACCTCTCAAACTAAATACCAAATGAAGCAAATCGTCCATAAGCCTTCCGCGTTCAGGTGGTGTTTCGACAGCGAAATTTTTTTTAGAGCAAAAGGGCATCAACCTGATGTCCCAGGTTCCATTTCCAGAACCATCAAAAGTACATCCACAAGAGTTTTACAATCAAAGCAAATGGTCATTCATGATCTACGGCACCGCTCACAAGACCAAAACAAAATTATCTCTTCACCTTGCCAAAACTACCAAAGTAAACCTAGAAGCGCCTAACATAGCGCCAAGCAAACAAAACTCTGCTACTTGAGCATTTTTAGGTCGAAGCAGGAACCAAGCATTTTTCGTCCGAAACTCTGCTACTACTTGAGCATTTTCATCCGAAGCGCAGCGTCAAAGAAGAAAAACCGAAACTCTATCTTCTAGAACCACATCATTCGACAGCGAAATTATCAATTGAAACTCAGAGAAACGAATCTTGGCTCTTACCTCTTCGCCGGATGGGTTGGGGACGGTGGGGCCTCAACCAGCTGGAGCCTTGAGGAAGCGTCTGGCACGGATGGGTTGGGGGCAGCAGGGCGCAACCGGTGGAGCTTGGAGGAGGCGTCGCGCCACCGGATGGGTTGGGGCGACGAGGCCGCAACCATTTGTAGGAGGCGATCTGGCCGGGTGGAGGAAGCGTCTGCGCCGGATGGGTTGGGGACGGCGGGGCCGCAACCAGCTGTAGGAGGCGATGCGGCCGACTGGAGGAGGCGATGCGGCCGGCTGGACGGCAGCGATGACTGGGGACTAGGGTTGGAGGCGGCGCGGGAGATGGGGACTGGGTTCACTCACGGGTGTGGGTGTGTTTTTTTTAGGGTTGAGGGGGAAGGTTGGGGAAAAGGCCCGTGTAGGTGATAAGGCCCCCGCCTGGCGGCCGAAAACTTTAGACTAGATCGATCTCCCGCGTTCGCTATGACCGGCGCGCCAATTGCAATCTTTTCGCTAGCTACCTACACACCCATTCGCCGACATATTAACCGTAGTTCAACTAGGCTACGCCGACAGATAAACTGTCTACTATTTTTTGCCGACACATTATCAGCCAAAATAAAAATGCCGACACATAACACGTTGCTCTATTATACAATTGCTGACAGACGAGGTGACAATAGAAGGTCTGATTATTGCCCACAGATTATATGTCGCCAATATTAGCCTTTTGCCAACAGTTCACAGTGGCCAAAAGTGTGCCATGGTGTAGTGATTTTTATCACGAATTTCACAAACTCATCGCGAGAGCACGGAAGAATCCGTGCTCTCGAGAGCACATTAGCATTTCTCTCTCTCTCTCTATATATATATACACACACACATATATATTCTTATAAGCACACATCATTGAAGAAATTAATATTCAATGCACAAAAAATACTTCTATAGAACAATTTAAAGTTTATGAAATGACAAATGTAAATTGTAATCATAAACACTTACTTGGCACTTGACATCATCTTAAAAAAAATTTTCTAACATTTTGTGATACAAAGTCATTGATTATACTATTGATATCAATCTCGTCCAATAACTTCTTCTCGATGCATAAAGTCGCCAAATCATTTAACCTTTTTTGAGTCATTGTTGATCTTAAATAGTTCTTCAATAATTTCAATTTTGAAAAGTTTCTTTCAGCTGATGCAACAGTCATAGGCACAGTAAATAAGATTCGATAAACAATGAAGACATTAGGATAACAATCCACATCTCTGACATGCTCGAAAATCTCCATAGCAGACAATGCGCCATCTGGCAAAGTGAATTTCATAATCTTTAATTCAGAAATAAGATCATGTACCTCAACATCAGAGGAACCATCATGAGAGAAAGTGTCTTTAAATTTAGTGCAACACTCTTCAAGTTCACTATCATTTACTGACTTCAGGGTGCTTGAGCTCAATAAAAAGCCGAATATCTTTAAACATCATGAGTTCTTCGAATCTGGTCTTTAAAGAAGTGATCGCTATATCAACCAAAACCAAAAAATATTTAACTTCAAAAACCCTCTCAGCTTCTAGGATTTCTTCAAAAACCCTCATCAGATCAACTCAGCACACGTTTGCTCGCGACTGGACCAAAAGCCCGGTGTAGTTACATATCTGAGAGCCCATGACTTTAGAGGCCCGAGGCGACCGCCCACCCTACCCCTGACCCAGGGCCTGGCCCTGGAATACACATATGCACTACTCGGACGTTAGTTCAAAGCGCATATGCTCAACTATGTTTTCTTAGCATACATGCACAACTATACGGTGCTTGGGTGTTAGCAGACGTGGAGTGAATTAAAGCTCAACTTCGTAGTACGTATATGTGCCTCCTTATATGTAATATCTTTGATTTCCTATTTTGAGTGTTCTGAAAATTACTTCCAAATTAAGTTTCAAATTTATAATTCTTCATATTTCAACTTAAACTTCCAAACTAAAATATTTCTATCTAATTTATATAAATTTCCTTGCAAAAAATAATTTTGGAATAAAAAATTTGAAGATATTCTTGAGTTTGAAGTCATGTGCACTGATTTGAATTGAAGTCAACTATTGTATAGATAAAAATATTTAGGGAAAATTTCTATCCAAATGTACATATATCCGGAATTAAAAATGCTGGAAGTAATTTTTAGTTAAGAGTGCTTTAAAAACTCTAGATTATTTTAGCGCTGTATTGGAGGTACATCATGCCAATAAAAGAAATACAATTTTATCTGTCGAAAATATATAGCCATGATCCTATTTTTGTTTGAATTTGAATAGTTTCTTTGAGAGCAAAAAATCAAAAGTATCTTTTGCTTGTGCGGTGGCTCGGGTTGACGACTAATCCGAAAAAAAAAGCATCGTCTATTCCCTAGCTCAAGCTGTACGCCCTCCTCCGTCACCCCCACAAAGAAAATTCTAGCTTAGGCCTCATTTGGATGCTAAGGACATAAAATCCAGGAAAAATTCTCCCTAAGGCCTCATTTGGATGCTAAGGAAATAAAATCCAGGAAAAATTCTCCCTAAAGGGGATTTTGATGGCCATTTGAATCCCCCTCCAATCCCTATGGCAAATTCCCCCAAGGGAAATTTATTCCCTATCACTATTTGGAAGCCATAGGGGTAAAATTCCCCAACATTGAAAAAGGAAGACTACATTCAGCCACAAACAGAATTATAACATGATCAATATAACATCCAGATATTATAACATGATCAAAGGAAGACTATATTCAGCCACAAACAGAATTATAACATGATCAAAGGAAGACTATATTCAGCCACAAACAGAATTATATTCAGACATAACATCCAGATTGCACTATAACATCCATTATATTCAGCCACAATACTCCAAACAGAATTATAACATCCAGATTGCACTATAACATCCAAACATAATTTAGGTATGAATGTAGACTCAAACATGCATCTAACCTAGCCAAGGTAGCAGGTTCCCAGGTTGATGGAACAGCCTGCTTAACATGATCTCGAGTACAATTTGTGCCTTTGAGAGTGCAACAGTGTACAGTGTGATACACCAACCATCAAAAGCAAGTGACTTGGTATTAGCAGCATCTTTCTGCCAGAAGCCAGTAAATTCAAACATAGCATTGAGCAAGCCAGATGGAATTTTCCGGACAAAGATAACTCCCGGTTGAATTGCTCTGACATCTGCAAAATGATTTATAATTTGAGAAAGGTAGCTATTTTTTCTGAACATTTCAAACACAACACAAACATTACTTTGTATAGATATATAACTCTATTCTGAGGTGGTATATCAGTTGCCATGCTCAGTAAGCAGCTTCCATGTTCAGTAAGAGAGGTGGTATATCAATTGCCAAGCATAGAACAATTAAGAACAAGGTATACCACTAGTTCATGCTACACGCCAAAAATGCATGAGTCAGCAAACAAGGTAGAATCCCATAGTTTTGTCCAAATGTCTAGCCAGGCAATTGAGCAACAATCCTCTAATCTGGTAACTGTGAAAACTTTAGACATTGCATTAAAAGCATATATCCCCATACATCTCACATTACTTACACTTTCTGTCAGCATTCATACTTACACTTTCTGTCAGCATTGCCATTTCTCCACCGTCTTAAAGTACTGTATGCACAATACATACGTCAGGGGGACAGCAAGAATGCAGAAGCAGCTTTAAGCACAAAATACTGTTAGCAACATTTTTAACAGAGACTCAAAAGGAGAAGGAAACAGAAGCAGGAAATTTGCACTGGTGCAAATAAAAGGAAAAATAAATGGCCCAGAAAGGAAAAATCCTTATGTCCGTTTTTGCTAATAGTATGAGATTCCGTCTACCAAAAAAAAAAGAAAAAGAAAAAAGTGAGATATTTCATTGTCAGCAAGAAGCTTGGGCTCAAGTGAAGTCACCCTTCTAGTGTAATTTCAATTGTTTTAAGAAACAGTAGTTCTATACATCAGAGTATCAGACTACTCCATATTACCACTAAAACAACAAAATCAAGAAACAGTAGTTTTTTTCGCCAATGTATCTTTCACGCATATTTTCATCATGTTGTACCATGTAATCCGTTCTTACCATGAGCTCCATGCTCAACAATTACAGCACTTTTGGCTAATTAACAGAAATATTCACAAACAGATATGAACACATGCAAATATCTTATATAGATAGATTCGGCATACTTGTGTGTGCAAACAACATTGCCATATTCCCTGGCATCAACAGCACATGGATGGGATTAGATAAATGTAGGCATTGCACACACAAACGCAATAGACATGCTTCAATGAACTAACCAGGGGCAACATCTGGAGTGTCTGGCATCCCAAATCCTGCATGTCCCATCATCTGATGATCTGCAAAGACACTGCTTAACAATAGAAAAGGTTGCAGATATAATAGCTTGGCTGCCCACAACTGCAGCCAAAAGACAGGTCCTGCAAACATGACGCAATATAACTTGACTATTCTTGCCAACATATCAAGCAAATATTCGAAAATATGCTGAAGATTTAACTGGTAAGGACAGACGAGGAACAACCGAAACCTGCTATTCTGTTTGTCCCGCAACAATTCCTAGGCAATGACGGCATAGGACTACTACGATATTCATGCATCTCACAGCTGAACACTACCAAGAAAGAAAACAAAATAGCAGCAATAGAAACGTTTCTTGCATGATTAGCCATGGACAGCAAACACTTAAGTTCTTGCATGCGGCCAAGAATCTGCAAGAGAAGGTAGTAGTACCTTCCTCTGGGTCCTCGACCAGGACCAGATCTTTACACGCGTTGTCTCCCTTCCCCTCCTCCTCCTTCCCCGCGTCGCCGTCCCTGCCCTCTCGATCTGCCTTCTCCCCCTCCCCCTCCTCCGGCTCTTGGCCGGTCTCCTGCCCTCCCGCTCCCTGCATCGCTTCCTCCGCCGCCTCCTGGGGGTTCTCGCCGCCGCCAGCCCCCGACGGGCTCGTATCCTTCTTGGCCTCCCCCTCCACTGCCATGCCCGGGAAAGGACGGCGCGAGGAAAGGTATCTTTGGGATTGGATCGGAGGGGAAGGGAAAGGCCGGTGATACGGAAGGGAGCTCCCGGAGTCGCCGTTGGTGGAGCGTCAGCCGGGGGGAGGGGGTGTCGCCGCTGGGGGCGCCAGTCGGTGGGAGGGGGAGTGTCGACCCGGGGAAGACGGAGGGCAAGGCAGAGGCGGAGGCGGAGGCGGAGGCGGAGGCGTCGCGAGAGAGATGGGAGGGCGAGGCGGAGGCGGAGGAGACAGGGCGATGCTTCCACTGGTCTGGGCGAGGGGGTGAATTCCCCGGGGATTGGACGGGGGAAGGGCCGCGAAAACCCAGCGCGATGGGCTTCCAAATGCATCAGCGGCTCGGCCCGGGGAAAGTCTCCACGCGGCTCGCGAATCCTGGGATCAGGCCGGGATCCCCGCGGGGATTGGGCTTTCCAAACGAGCCCTTAAGGTGAAACAGAAAACAGTGTAGCAAGTCTCTTCTGACCATAAAAACGAGGAACGAAACGGAGGTGGAATTTTTTTTTAATAATACATTTTTTATTCGGAATTTCAAAAATATTCCACCGGAAAAAAAAATTTCAGAAATATATCTCTGTCGCACGTTGGACGTGCGACAGGGACCTAAATAGAAAAATACACGGGCGACAAGTGCCCGGGCGCTTACGTGGCCTCTGTCGCGCTACGCTAACGTGCAGCGACAGAAGCCGAACGGCGCTTTCGTCAGACGCATTTAACGGGAGAGCCGAAAAGGCCCTTGTCGCACGACTAAAGTGCGAAAGGAGCCTGTCGCACAACTAACGCATGACAAGAATATGAAATTTTGTATTTAATATTTTTGTTGACAATTTTTGTTGTAAATTGGTTGTACATAATTGATGTATTGAACCGGAATCGGAAAAATTATTTTATTTAGTTAGTGATCGCATTTCACTTAGGGTTTTCGTAGCCTCGTAAGGTCCGCGAATATGGGCGAAAAATGACGAAAAAGCACGGTGGCCACATAGCGTGGCATACCACTTGATCTTGGCGAGATGGTCGGACGTTGCCCGGCATTTTGTTACCAAAATCGGAAAAGGCACTCGGGCACGCAAGCGACGGAAATCGTGGCCACTTAGGGGTTTTCGTAGTCTCACGGGACAGTAGGACATGGTCCAAAAATCTACGAAAAAATCAAGAGCGGCCTCACGAATGCGGGCTACCACTTACGTATGGGCGAGATAGCCGACGTTGCCTCGGCATTTTGTTGCTAAAATCGGAAAAGGCAATTGCGCCACGAAACCATGGAAACTTTTACGACTTCAAAAATTTTGAAACTTTTATGGATGTTCTGATAAATCGCTGATATTACCATAAAAATGTCAAATGATTTTAAGATATGAGGAATTTTTAAAACTCAAACAATACATATATAAGGGCACATACACGAAAGTTCGGATGATAAAAAGCAATAGATTAGATTATATTACAAGGGTATTACAACGAAGGATTTAACTAACTAACGAAAACACTTATTCGTCATGGTGGAACAAATGATCGTTCGCTTATCTGGGTGCAAATGTAATGATGTAAGACATTTTCGCATATTACGACCTGTTCTAATATTGCGGCGGTCCTCGGACACCGCTCAATTCCTACTATGAAAGAACTCCATGGGGTTTCAGAGTGCTCCCAAATCGCCCATTGGGTGGCCTATGCCGACGTCTCGGTGTATAAGACTTAAATTTTGGTTGTTTTTACGTGATTTCGCCCTCCCATATGGGCATGTCATCCCGATTCGGCGTCCCCTATGTTAATACCACGGGTTCCGGATGGTCTGCAGAACGAGTCAAGGATTTGTTGCGTTACGGACCTCGGCCGCTTCCCTTGTCCCTTCTTCTTGAGAGGAGGAACCCTCCTGCACCTCTCATGTTGGCCTTTGGCGGAGACATGCGAGACGCTGCCTGCTTCGCTCGCACTCCACTATATGGTGCAGGAGGTGTGTGTTGGGCTTATGCTTGACAACCGAAGCGTGCCTGCGATCAATGCAAGATGCCCTTTGGTGGTTGCATAACACCGTGAACGTGCTAAAGTGCAGCTTTTCAGGCGGTAGTGGCACCACGGAGAGGGTTGCTCCCCGGTTATCCCATGCGAGTTGCACGAGATGTGGGTGGTATGCGTCTCCGGTCCACCAGTTGAAGTACCAAAGACTGCTCATTCTCGGCCAAGGCACAGGTAGAATCTCCGGTCCGCTAGATCACCGTGGTAGGTATCAACCATCGCCTCGTGCCATGTTCGCAAAGCGTCGGGGCTTTGGGTGGCCCCGGAGGAGGTTCCTCCTTTGACTTGTTGATGTTGAAAGTGTCTGTTGAACTCTGTAATGCGATGAACTGGTTTAGAACTACTACTTTGTGAGTTTAACATGAGTATGTCGCATGAAACTCACCGTCGGTTGGCCCTTGCACACCGCCCTAAGCTCTGGTCAATCTAGAAAAGGACATATCTGGCGGCCTCTCCCACGGGTGAAGTTCTCGCGAAGCGGGGTAGTTGTCGTGGCGCTTGTTGAGAAATTCAGAGTCGCGTCGTTCCTACCGTCGATCCATTGGAAGAAGCAACACCGTCCTTGTGCTAAGAAAAGAAAGAACGAAGCATGAGATGGTAGTGTTACCATGTATTGTGTGGACACCAAGATGGGTTTACCTTGTAGGTGCGCACACAAAGATGAGCGCAGCGCCGTGTCTCCATGGGTAGATTGCATCATCTTGGCGGTGAGGTTGCAGTCATATTTGGTCCAGGCAACTCCGGAGAATCAGGCGCCGACGCAACTCTCATCCGGATATTCGGGTGGATGACTTTTGCTTCTTTCAAGAGGTGATCAGAGAACGACATTGTGGTTTGGTGTGTTGGATGTCTACCCTCGACTGCTTTTTATAGTGGTAGTGAGGGTTACTCCACACAATTACTGACTCTTCTTTGCAGCTGTGTTGCAAAGATGTGCGGCGTGTTGTCATTTCATGGCGTGTTGCGCGTGTTGTCATTTAATGGCGTGTTGTCGTCTCACTGGTAAAGTCGCTAGCATGAGTAGTCACATCGCTACCGAAAAGTCATATGCGTGTGTTGTCGTGTCACTTAGTAAAGTCGCTAGCAATGAGTAGTCACATCGCTACCGAAAAGTTATTGCGTCTGTTGTCGTGTCGACTTGGTAAAGCCGCTAGCAGCGAGTAGTCACATCGCTACCGAAAAAAGGCTATTGCTCGTTGTCGTGTCTTCTGGTAAAGGTGCTACCGGTGAGTAAAGGTGCTAGGTGTGTGACAAAGCGTCTAGTGATGAAAGGAACAACTAAGTACATAAGATTAAGTTTACAAAAATACAAATGCAAGTGCAACATATTTCAAATGAAATACTTAGTACATAACATACTAGCAATAATAAAAATCAAAAGAAACTATCGGCCTGCGCTTCTAGGGAGGCCTCCTCCTCGAACACAGTCCCGAGTACGTCAAGCTGCGTAGAGGCGCGGTGGGGAACCTCTGCGACCTTAGCCGAGGCGTCGCGTGCCGGCCGAGTAGCTGCGTCGTCTTTGGCGCTCGATCGCCGACTAGGCTGCGTCGGTGGTGGCGCTCCGACGGTGTGATGATGATGCCCCACCCCAAAGACGTCCGTGGAGAGGTAATCACGGTAGTCCTCCGGTCAGGGCACGCCCTTGTCGTCGTAGTCGCCGAGCGTGTCAGATCGTCTTGTGAAGAAGTGTGCCTGCGGGCCTGTACCAAATAAAGAATTGTTTTGAGCATTATAATACGCGATTGTAACACTTGAACAGTGCATTCCAAGATTTCACCGAAAGCTCGACCACTCTGAGCGTGCCCTCTCGCAGCCTGCGGGGCGGGACCGTGTGAAGATGTACCTGGCGCACCCCTGGCCTCGCTAAGCGGCACGCCCTGCGAGACGGTAGGGAGGCCGCACCCCGACAGCTTCGGCGCGTGTCGAGCTGTCGAAACCTCCCGACGCAAAGGGTGACGCCCTCTCGTCACGGGCTCTCCGGTGGTCACCGACCGCATAAGTGCGAAGGTCCATGTGGTGATGGTGCATCACGCGACCGCAAAATAAATTACTAATTAGTTAGCAAAATAAATTACGAATTAGTTAGCAAAATTAATTATATCGAATGTATGACGAACGTACCAAAGCGTGTTTAACCGAGTCCATATGGAGAGTGCGTTATGCGCCACCACGGGCGTGTCTGGGGGATCGAGGTCGACACGCACCAAACGCACACGAGTCCGAGGAGTGTACCACGCGCGATGCACGCTGCAGACGCCCCTTACGTCAGACGGCGCATCCTCGGCGAGACGCCCTCGAGGGCTCCTCCCACTCTCAATTTCAAGCCAAAGATAATACGTGCGTGCCGTGGGTGGTCGCAAGTCGCCCTTCCCTCATGGCGTGGGTGAAAAATAAGTATAGTGTTATTAGATAGCATTACAAGAACAATTATAAAACATCAATACAGGAACTTACGAGTGGACCGTGGGTGGGGACCGCACGGCCGCCCCGCACCGGAACACTGTTGTCGACCAAAGCGCCTCATCACACGATGGACGGCGTAGCCCTTGATGTGGACGCCGAACACGAGGTACCGGCGGGTGAACCAAGATCTTGCGTCGTGTGCAAAGGGTGGACAGCCACCCGTCACACGACGCTGCACCTTCGTCGTCGCGACTGGCGCCCAACAGACGTGGTGCGTCGGTGAGGTGGTCAAACGCCGCGACAAATCTGCGGGTAGGCTACCGCGCGATACCGTGCGCGCCAGCTAGCTCAGAGTCACGGTAGAACGTAACCGTTAGTACTCAGAAAAGTTAAACAAAAAGTATCAAACACGTGAGTGCAATATCATACCCGTTGCAGGCACCAGATGGTGCCCATGGTCGGACCGTCGACGTCATCGCCTGCCTGCGTGCCCACCACAGGCTGCAGGTCGATCTAGGGCCGGCCGATCTCGAACCTCTCGTATGCCCACAACTGTAGCAGCAGTGGACATCCTCCGAAGATCGAAGCTTCGCGAACCGTACACCCGACGAGAGTGCCACGGTAGGTGGCGCCGCAACGCGCCGAGCCCCACGATATCGTGCGCGGCGTCATGGGGCGCCCGCGATCGCTTCTCGAATCGCGCACGGTGCGTGGACACGCTATCCCCATGGGATGTCGTGAACATGGTCGGCCGAACAGACCACGGAGGTACGCTTCAGTGGCGGGCGAGCCTCTCGTCGTCCGTGGCTCGACGATCTGCTCACGCTGTAACATAAAGCTCACTTGTTATTTCCAGCAGTACGTACACAATTTAGTTAGAAATGCTACTTACGTACCTGAAACTGTACAAGCCACCTCAAGGTCGGTCCGTGCGTGTGGTCGAAGGTCCTGTACACGGCAGGTGGTAGTACACCGCCAACTCGCGACAAGAATCGCGGCAGCCATCGGGGAGACGTCTGGGCACCACAGCCGCACCGGCGATCGGGAGGCCGAGGAGGTAGGAGACGTCCTGTAAAGTGATCGCCATCTCCCCGACAGGGAGATGGAAGGTGTGCGTCTCCGGCCTCCACCGATCCACCAGAGCGGTGATCAGCGACCGGTCGTACGGGAACCGGTGTCCCAGGAGCTCCACCATCCGGGCGAGGGGCAGCAGCCCCGAAGCTCGAAGCCTAAGAAACATAAACATGTAATTGATATCAGTGCTGCGGTAGTCATGGTGCCTGAACAAACATGTTTACAAATTTAAATACTGGTATGTTACCTGGGGATCCAACACGGATCGGCGTCGAGTGTGCACATTACCGGTCTAGGTCGAAGGACGGCGGTGCATGAGGTCCCTCCGCTATCTGGCAGCGGTGGCTATATGCGGCACGGTGACCACGGTCGACGTCTTGGGTCCGAGAACTCGTCTGACCACTCGTCATCTCCTATTGGTGAGCCATACCGCAATTTACAAAAATGAAAGTGAGAGCAGAAACACATATGTAAACAGAAGAGTCCGTAAAAGTACGCAAGCATGACAACAATATATTGAAACAGATACGCACATAAAAAACAGAGAAGTTCATTACAACAATTTATGAAGCCACAACACTCGCAACAGCTAGGTACAAAGTACAGTTCATACAACACACGTTACATCGCTTAAATTTAAATTTGATGTACGACATATGATAATGCAAATGCTTGTCATCTGGTGCGATGAGGTCTGCGCGATCCTCGCAGAGGACGATCCTTCCCCACCGCTTCGGGTGACCGCCGCTTTCTCCTTCGTCTTCTTCGTTTTGTGCTCCGCAATTCTTGAACGTATGTCCTCGTTGGTTGCACAATGAGCATTTCTTCACGCGTTTGCCAGCTTCTGACTCATCCATGTCATTTCTTATACGCCTTGTTCTTCGACGCCCTGCTTTCCCTCTTCTCGCATCAAAATCAGGGACCCAGAACCTTTCATCAACACTAGGAGTTGTGGTGAAAGAACCCACAACACCATAACCATAAAGCTCCTCGCCCCAAGTTGCCATCACCCTTTCCTTCATGTAATATTCAGATAGGTATGTACCAAAGTTGCATTCCAAATAAAGCACATGCGGCTATAACATGAGAACATGGCCTATGCAAAAGGTATGGCTTGTTGCACGAGCATTTGCACTCAAACAGTAAGATGCACTCTGAGTGACAACCTCCGGTTGGTTCCACGCCTTCCTTTATCCTGCGCAGATCACCTCGGCGCAGGTGTACGTGCACCAACTTTGATAGCTCTATGTTTGGCATATCCGAGCCTTCTCATGCATGTATTTAGTGATCATCGAAGAGTACAAGAACTTCTCATCTCTCATTACTATCTCAAGAATTTGCATGCCTGTCCACAAAGTACTTGGTTGTACCCTCAAGACTCCTCGACAATTCCTACCAATGGAAGACACCTCATCCTCGCATTACCCGGTTGTAAACTTCGCAAAGTTAGTGGTCATCACACAGATCCGCACCATGTGTGTCATATAACAATGACCACTTCTCTTTGGTTCGTGCTTGATCGATCGAGAAACATTTGATTGGCCTTTGCCTCCGATGACGGTTAGTCGCCTCGCCCTCTGTTGGCGGGGAAAAAGGCTCCTTTGCTCTTGTGTTCCATGGCGCTCTTGTTGTTCGCCTCGCTCCTTGTGTTTCCTTGTCGTCATCAAGATTTTTCCACGAGTTCGAACTTCCTCTCTGGTTGGAGTTACATAGTCTTTTGAACATGTTCATCACCGCTTGTTCTTGAATTGCTTATAGAAGTTTGCACCCAAATACCACATGCACCATCGACTCTGCAAGTCGGCCATCGGAATGGCTCATCTTCCCTGCTTGCGGTGGTTGATAGCACTACAACCCAAAGATGCCTGTCATGCAAAGACGCACAAATCTGGACGAGTTTTGACCACCCGATCTTTAGGTTTCAGAGGAACCACGACCAACTCTCGTAGTTCTCGCTTTCTCTGAAGGCAAAGGTAATGAGCAGAATCTGGTTGTTCCCATCGACACCCAATTGTCGATTTGCCCTCTGATTTCGGTCAAGAATGTGCCGTCCACGCACAACAACGGACGACAATGATGTAATGCGAAGAACACTCTCCTCGGATGCATTTTAGTTGGCCACTTGTCCGACGGACAATCTTGATAATCATAGTAGGTCCCGTGATTTCTTCCCCGAATACAAGCGGCGGTCTTGGGGAGGTTGTGGTACGAGTCTTCAAACTTCCCAAACCTCGCTTCTAGTGCCTTCTTTCGCCCTCCACGCCTTCCCGTAGCTAATTGTGTCTCGATATCCGTTCTCAATCGCTCGGATAATAGCACGGGCTCAAAACTCGTGTTCTCTACTATCTCTGCGTACATGATGTTCGCGACATACCCGGATGATAGGTTCTGTGAGCCATCACTTGTTTCTCGATCATACATGTATCTTTGCTCAACCTTGAACATATCCAATGGGTGCCCCATTTGGGCTTGTCTGCGTGCACTCTCCACGGACACCCATGGATCTCACACACCACGTCAGAAAGGTGTTGGGGTGGATTTCTTAACCCCGAAAGTCCTTCTTAATGATAGAGCCCAATCTTTCACGGCATCCCGCAACTTCTTTTGTCGGTACATCCGTTATGCCTAACCTCATTATCACCAGTCTTGCCAAGGCATCTCACTCATTTCATTGACAACCATATTTTCAAGTTGTGCGTGCTCCACTCTACCGGGCACAAGCGGCTCATTACCTCCTCCATCTTCCTCATCCGACTCATCGTCGTCCTCCTCTTCTGCTCTGCTGTACTCACGGTCTTCCTCTTCCATCCTAGCTGTTATTTCCTCAATTTGCTCACCTTCGTCTACCAGTCCCCGCGCTTCTTGGCCAACATTTTCATCATCCTCCCGGCCGAACTGTTCACCACTTTCTGAACATGTTGCTCATGGCTAGATCCCCCAATTTCAGTGTCACCGAAGCTGAGCTCATTTTGAGGCTGACTACACTCACCGGCGTCCAACTTCTGCTGGGGGGCAACATCCCTCTCATATGCTCGCACTAAAAGCACTCGATTCCATCCCGTTGCTCTGCTCGCCTCACATATGATCTCCACGATGCGGTTCCTTTAGCTCAACTAACTCCCGAAGAATAGTGTCGTTTAGACACTACATAGGCAAAATACCTTCAACTCACACTTGTCTTCTTTCATCCAAAAGTATAATACAACCATTTCAACACGGAACCAAATGTGCGCTCCTCGAGCCTACTCAAACTTCTCGTCCACATCTTGCATGTTACTTAGATCTGCACCGCCCAAACCATGCATTACAACCTCATCTCCATAGTAAATCCTAAATGGAACTCGTTACGCCATATCTGTGAATCCATTCATTCACCCACTAATTAATTATCTTCGTACAAAATACTATGACGTAACATAACTATACCTACATGGTACGAAAATATATATCTAACCGTAAGAAACATCTACATTCCTAATAATTCATATCGATGTAGTTATATCTCGTAAAAAAATTACATTTACTAAGGTTTCACCGCTGTTAGGGTTCTAGCCACCCAGTACAGAAGCCCCCTCTTGCACCTTGCGAGTGTCTACATCCGGCACCCACATCCAACCAAATGGCGAAGCCAATAACGAAACGCACAAATTAATTAGCCAGGTCGTACCCATATAGCTAGACTTGTGGTTGTACGGTAGGCTCGGTCTATGGTAACACATGCTTCGGTCCTTAATTGACTAGGGCAGAACAATCACTTTACAAGATCTCGTGCATCTAGCACTCACTAAACATTCATCCGCCCCGGTCTAAGCCATTTTCACTTTAATTTCAATTAAATAACAGCAGCAATACCAATTGCCACACTCAACAAATAAGTTTAAACAATGTTTGAAAAGTTTTCCAAAATGGTATAATACCGAAACGATTAAGTTAGACTAAGCAGTTTTACCGTCCCATGCTACACTATTGGTTATCACCAAATAAATTAGCTAGTATTATCTAGGGTGTCAAAGGTTTGTCATGAATAATGTCAATGAGGGTATAACAAGCTGATATTTAACTAAACCTTAACACCACAGTTAAAGTACATTGCGCAAAATAATAAGCATGCATAATTCAAAACAACATAAGGTTTTTATAAAATTTGGGATCAACATGTTCAAGGAAGACTTGCATTCGATGACTCCTGCTGGTTTTACCTCTGCCTGATGATTCGCCTGCGATTCAACTGCGTCGTCTACACGTGAAACGAGAGCAACTAAATAAAACAAATTCAAACAAAATTCAAAAATTGAAAAGAATGGTACTGGAAGATAGATCATGAATTTAGATGAATTTAGAAATTTGAATAACTGGAATCGAAACTCGGACGAAGGAGAACGGGCTCCTAGAAGTCTCTCGGGTAAGAAAATCAGAGAAAATCATAAAAGGTGACACGTGGCACCATCTGATTGGTTGGAATTTCGAAATTTTGGGAAAATCAAGAAATTGAAAAGAAATGCCGCTGACACATGGGACCCACATGTCAGAGACACAGCTCATGGTGAACCGAGTTCACCGAGAGGATGATTGGGTGACGCGGCGGACCAGCTGAGGTGGCGGCCAAGCGGCGGCTAGGGATGAAATGGCGTCGACGCAGCTTCCACGCGGCAAGTGACGCGGCATAGGCGTGGAACCCGAAGCGATGCTGACGGGGCAACACGCGGCGCTGACTGAGCGGAACGGCGCGGATGTAGCTAGCACGTGGCACCACGCGGCATGATGTGATGCAGACGCATCCGATGAGGTGTGGCAGCTGACGCGGCTCGCTCTGATCCGACCACGCAGCATGCATCTGGCGGGCCGAGGCAGATCGAATGGCTGGCACGAAGTGAAGTAGCGACGGCAGGTCCGACGGTGGCACAACGGGTACACACCTACCGGAGCGGAAGAAGATGGTGGCAGCGCGGGCAAAACCGAGACGAGGCACAACCAAGCTAGGCGCCACCTGACGCAGGTGATGCGGGGAACTTGATAGCACCGACGGTTGCGACGGAGGCTCACTGGAGGGGTGAAATGCGGCGGAGGAAAACTCGAAGCACAGCGGCGCAAACTCGAGCTAGGGTTTGGATTTTTGCGGCGCACGGGCGACGAACCTCGGAACCAGTGGAAGGGAAGGGTGTGGCGCATTAAATAGGCGTGGATCCCCGAGGAGTCTGGCCCGGATATGACATAGCGGGTGCGAAAATTGCGGCGAAAGTGCGAGGCGGCGAAGGCGGAATCGGTACATGACGATCGATCGATTTGCATCAAGCCATCCACAATATGACGATCTGGCGGCTCACGGTATAAGGCTCATGACGACTCTGGACCGTACGATCAGATCCAGTAGTGAGGATTGGCATGAACTAGGGCTTCGACACTACTGGCCGGGCGGGAGGAGGCGAGCTAGAAGGAATAGGAGGCAGGTCAGGCGATGAAGCGAAAGCGGTAGGAAAAGGATTCGCCAGGAAGGATAAAAAAATTTTAAAAACCTTTCTAAATTTATAAAAAATCCCAAAAATTTGAATAAAAGCAAACAAATTCAAATAAATAGCAAATAAATTCATAAAAATATTCAAAAATACAGAAAAAATCCTTGAAGCACAAGGAACCTAACAAAAACTAAAAATCTTTAGTTTGATGGATAAATTAGTCAATTTAAATTATTTTATTCTTGAAAAATTCAAATTAAGCTTTGATTAATTTGAAGAAAATGCAATTGGTTCATTTTTCAAACTTAAACACTCAAAAGCTCAAATTTTGGAATGTTACAAACCTCCCCCCTAAAAGAAATCTCGACCCTGAGATTTGGACAGACTAGGGAAAAAGGCTGGGGTACTCCGCTCTAAGATCCTTTTCACGCTCCCAGATTGCTTACTCTTCTGAATTGTTGCTTCACTGAACCTTGCAAAATTTGATTGTCTTATTTCTTGTTCTGCGCTCTGCTTCATCCAGAATTTTGATCGGATACTCTGGGTAGGTAAGATCCTCCTGTAGCTCAACATCCTCAATCTGCATCTGCTCTTCTAGTACTCTGAGGCACTTTCTCAACTATGGCACATGAAACACAATGTGCACATTTGACAACTACGGCGGCAGCTCTAACTGATAAGCTACTTCTCCACTTCTGGCTAGGATTAGGAACAGTCCAATGAATCTTGGTGCTAACTTTCCGCGAACATGGAATCGACGCATTCCTTTGAGCGGTTAGACTTTTAGGTACACATAGTCACCAGGAGCAAAGGTTAACTCTCTTCGATGGTTATCTGCATAACTCTTTTGTCTAAACTGCGCTATTCTTAACCTTTGTTGAATTATTTTCACTTGCTCTTCAGCCTTTTGCAAAATATCAGGACCAAAGACTTGACGATCTCCTGTTTCATTCTAACAAAGAGGTATCCTGCACTTTCTTCCATACAAGGCTTCAAACGGCGACATCTGCAAGCTTGCTTGATAACTATTGTTATATGAGAATTCTGCATACGGTAAACTTTAATCTCAACTTGTCGCATTAGACAATGTACAAGACCTTAACATGTCCTCGAGAATCTGATTCACCTGCTCAGTTTGTCCATCTGTTTGAGGGTGATAAGCTCTGCTAAAATTTAGATTGGTACTCAAAGCTTCTTGCAACTTTTGCCAGAATTTTGATGTGAACTGAGTTCCTCGATCTGAAACAACCCTCTTTGGCACACCATGCAAACACACGATCCCTGACATATACAGCTCTACGAGTTTATCTCCTTGATAGGTTGTTCTCACATGAATGAAATGCGCAACTTTTGTCAATTGATCCACTACAACCCATATTGAGTCATATCCTGATCTGGCCCTTGGAAGTCCTATAATGAAATCCATTCCAATTTCTTCCCACTTCCATTTGGGTACCTTTAACGGTTGCAACAATCCTGCGGGTCTGATGTTCAGCTTTAACTCGCTGGCATCACACATGGGTATGTACTCTGCAATTTCTTTTCTCATCCTTGGCCACCAATATACACCTCGAAGATCATGATACATCTTAGTATTGCTTGGATGAATTGAGTATGCTGACTCATGCGCTTCCTTTAATATTAACTGCTTGATTTCTTTCTGATTCGGCACATAAATACTCTTTCCAAGCCAAACTGTTCCTTCTTCATCCTCTGAAAATCCGGGGGATTTACCTTCCTTTATTCTATCCTTGATCTTAACAGCTTCCGTTTCTGATTTTTGCAACTTTTTGATCTGATCCACTAAGGTTGGTTGAATTTTCAAAGCAGCAACAGAACCTTCCTCCACTAATTCCAAATTCAAATGCTGAAACTCCTCGTGAAGAGTAGGTTGTCCTTCTTTAATCATCAAATTATTGCAGTAGCTCTTCTGGCTTAAGGCATCGGCAACTACATTAGCCTTGCTAGGATGGTAATGTATTCCAACATCATAATCCTTAATTAACTCCAACCATCTTCTTTGTCTCAGGTTGAGGTCTGCTTGGGTGAAAATATACTTCAGATTCTTATGGTCTATGAAAATTTCACAACGATTCCCAATGAGATAATGCCTCCATAACATTAGTGCATGCACAATTGTAGCCATTTCTAAATCATGGGTTGGATAGTTTTCCTCATGTGGTCACAATTGCCGCGACTTGGCGTATGCAACTACTTTACCTTCTTGCATCAAGACGCATCCAAGACCCTGTCTTGAGGCATCACAACAAATCTCAAAGTCTTTCCGAATATTTGGCAAAATGAGCCTTTGGGGTTGTAATCAATCTTTTCTTTCATTCCGAAAACTTTGCTCACGTGCTTTAGTCCATTCAAACTTCTCCTTCTTGACAAGCGGGTAAGCGGTCTTGCGATCTTTGAGAATCCTTATATGAATCTTCGGTAGTATCCCGCTAAACCAAGGAAACTCCTAATGCCAGGCATCGACTTGGGTTGCCTCCAATCAAGCACACCTTTCACTTTTTTGGGGTCCACTGAGACACCTCCAGCAGAAATTATATGCCCTAAGAAAATAACTTCTCTTAACCAGAATTCACATTTACTAAACTTGGCATACAACCAGTGACTTCTAAGCTTTTCTAACACCATCCTCAAATGTCCTTCATGTTCTGCTTCATCTCTAGAATAGACAAGAATATCATCTATGAATACCATCACAAACTTGTCCAGATATTCCATAAATACCTTATTCATCAGATTCATGAAATAAGTTGGGGCATTGGTTAGACCAAAGGACATGACTGTGAACTCATACAATCCATATCGGGTAGCAAAGGTTGTCTCCGGAATATTTTGTGACGTTATTTTCAACTGATGGTATCCAGATCGAAGATCAATCTTTGAGAAAATACAAGCTCATTTTAACTGATCAAACAAGTCATCAATCATAGGCAACGGATACTTGTTCTTGATGGTGACTTCATTCAGGGTTCTATAGTCTACGCACAAGCGCAAACTATTATCCTGCTTCTTTACAAAAAGAACTAGCGCTCCCCAAGGTGACGAACTTGGACGAACAAATCATTTTTCTTGCAACTCCTCAATTTGCTTCTTCATCTCAGCAAGTTCATTGGCTGGCATGCGGTAGTGTCTCTTGGAAATAGGGGCTGTACCAGGGACTAGTTCTATGATGAACTCAACTTCTCGATCAGGCGGCATGCCTAGCAATTCCTCAAGAAATACATCTGGGTATTCTCTTACCACGGGCACACTTTTCAAAGTTGTTTCGTCCAATCTATTCAAAGTGCACTTTTCACTTAAAGACTCATCAGGCATATACTCCACTCCAATGCCTTCTGAATTGGTGAGGGTGATGGTTCTATTGGCACAATCTATTTAATCTTTATATTTGATAACCAATCCATCCCTAGGATGACATCTATTCTTTTTGAATCCAAAATGATAAGATTTGCTAGGAATTCTACCCCATTGATTTTTATGGTTGCACTTGGGCATACTAAATTAGTTTTCATCTCTTTCCCAGGTGATTGAACTATCATAGGGCTCTTAAGAGTAAAGGTTTCCCAACCAAATTGTTCAACAAAATTCTTCGATATAAAAGAATGCGATGCTCCAGAATCAAATAATGCTGAGGAAGGTATTGAGTTGACAAGGAACTTACCCAAAACCACATCTAGTGCCTCCTGAGCTTCCTCTACAGTCACGTGGTTAACACGTCCTCTTAAAAAGATTGGGGAGCTCTTGGGGTCTGAGGCGCTTCACGACCTTGTCCTTGCATCAGAGCTTTGGCATAATTGGATTCCAAATTGAATGGCACTGGGGTCACTGGCTGACGCTTCTAAGGACAGTTGTTGGCATAATGTCCCATCTGATGGCAGTGAAAACATTTAACTTCTGTAGCATTTGAATTCCTTTTCTGCGGCTGAGCACTGGCATTATGCTGGGGTCCTTGAGCAACTGGGCACGGTCCAGAATTAGGAGTACGGGGTGCTCCTTGAACAGGTGTCCTACTGATCTACTGATGTTGGAAGCGCTAACGAGAACCACTCGCTCCCTGCTGAGTCTGAAATGCCATCTTTCTCTTGCGGGACTCCCGCTGCTGGTGATGAGCATCCTCTTGCACTAGTGCTTTGTTCACCATATACTAAAAGTTTGGAAAATCCAAAGCAACTAGCTGCACCTTGATGTCAGGGTCGAGTCCCTCCATGAACCTCTAGATCTTAGCACTTTCAGTTGCCACATCCTCTGGTGCATATCTTGATAATTGGGTGAACCGATTAAGGTACTCAAAAACACTCTGATTTCCCTACTGCAGCTTACGAAACTCTCTTTTCTTCATCTCTATAATACCAGCAGGAACATGTGCAGTTTTGAAGGCTTCAGTGAATTCCTCCCAAGTAATAGCTTGAGCATTACGATGGGCGTCTGAAATTATCCCACCGTGCAACTACTCCTTTTAACTGATGGCTTGCATAGAGCACTTTCTCGCGATCATCACACTGAGCTAGCTGGAGTTTCTTCTCCACATCCTTCAACCAATCATCTGCCTCCAAGGGTTCACCTGCTCCCGAGAAGGTAGGTGGTCTGGTTTTCATGAACTCCCCAAGTTTAGATTGAGGCTGCATCATTGGTGCTGTGGCTGATGTTGGCTGGGGATTGTTCACTATGTTCTGAGCGAGAGTCTGCAATAATTGAAGTTGCATTGCCATCATCTGCTGAACATCTGCAACTGGAGCTTGGAATGGAGGCGGCGGCAGCAATTCCTACTCTGACTGTCCTTGCTGCTCTGAAATATCATGCTGATCTTGTGGCACTGCCTGGCCACGACCACGATCACGACCAAAACCTCTACGACCAGCTCCACGACCTCTTCCTTGACTCTCCATCTAAAGCAACAGCTAAGGGTAGGTTAGCAATAGATAAGAGGGAAAGAGCAAAAAATAAGAAGACTAGGGTGGCAGCCATTCCAAGGCAAGACAACAATTAAAACTCCAAACAAAAGATGGCTACGACACAGTGTCTAAGGCAAGTGTACAACACACCAAACAAACAAGCAACAAGAAAGAATATCCAAATACACTCAGACTATACATTACTAAGCGAGAAAGGGTTGATATGCTCTAACACTACTGAGCACTATTAACTTATTCTTCATAGGAATCCTCTCGAGCGTTCTTTCGTCAACTTGATCTTTCCAGCAGCTCTTCCACTGGTCTTGAAGAGAACATGGATCATCGTCTTCCTTGATTGAGATTCTTGCAGAAGACCAATAGTTTTAAGAAATTTCATGGGATAAGATCAAATTAAAATTTCAAAATAAAATTTCAGCAAAAGGAAAGGAATAGGAACCTAGGAATAAAACAAGAGGAGAGAAACTAGTAAATACAAATTTGTTGGTTTGATTTAGAAAATAATTTTGATGTTATTGCTATAAAGACCATTCTAACTAAGGATGCGACCTACAGTTGATATGGCTTTGATACCACCTCTGTCAGGACCAGATTTTCAAATCCAAACCCTTTGTGTATAACCGTGCTAGTCCAGGAAAAGCTAGCACACACAGTGAAAACAGTGATGATAGCATAATCATATCACGAACCAAACAATATTAATTAAGTAAAGAGAGTATCAGCCTTATGGCCAAATTACTACAAATAAACCAGCCTCATGGCTTGAGTTCAATAAGAAGCAGTGGACATAGAATAATAGCAGCAGAATGAGCCAATCCATATGCCCAACAGGCAATCGACTGGGGTACGCGTCCTAGTAGTCCGGATCGCTATCATCATAACCACAAGCATAGAACTCATAGTCACCTTCAGCTTCAGCACACTCCTCTATGGAAAGTTGAGATGTTTCAAGGGTGAGCACATTATGTACTCCGCAAGTCTTGGAAACATAATGCATGCTAGCTATATGCATGGCTAAACAATTGAAGGCAAAATATGGTTCCTTTTGCATAAAACAAGATTTAATTTTAAATACCAATAGTAATTTCACAAAGCATCATTTAACAAAACGAAATAGAATAGTAATTATTGAATTTGATGTAACAACTACATAGGTTCCAATCACCTGATTGGCTCCAACCGCCAAACCAAAACCCGAGAGTTCCAACCACTCAAAGATTCCCAAACCATCATTTCATTTAAACCAAAACCATAAGATCTACAATGTGCTAGCGTACCTTGTCTGCCCTTGACCATGGGCACAGCTACTGAAGTAGTTTTAACTCTGTAGAGTGTGTACAACTTTACCCACAAGACATGATCGACTCTTGTTGTCATGTACTTAACACACTTCTTTTGGTGTGTCGCCAGAGAGATCATGACAAGACCTTTACAATGCATGACCCCACTACTAACTTCGCCTGCTAAGGTTTCACCGCTGTTAGGGTTCTAGCCACCAAGTACAAAAGCCCACTCTTGCGCCTTGCGAGTGTCTACATCCGGCACCCACATCCAACCAAATGGCGAAGCCAATAACGAGATGTACAAATTAATTAGCCCGGTCGTACCTATATAGACTTGTGGTTGTACGGTAGTGCTCGGTCTATGGTAACACATGCTTCGGTCCTTAATTGACTAGGGCGGAACAATCACTTTACAAGATCTCGTGCATCCAGCACCCACCAAACCCCATCCGCCCCGGTCTAAGACATTTCCACTTTAATTTCAATTAAATAACAATAGCAATACCAATTGCCACAACTCAACAAATAAGTTTAAACAATGTTTGAAACGTTTTCCTAAATGGCATAATACTGAAATGATTAAGCTAGACTAAGCAGTTCTACCGTCCCATGCTACACTATTGGTTATCACCAAATAAATTAGCTAGTATTATCTAGGGTGTCAAAGGTTCGTCATGAATAATGTCGATGAGGGTATAATAAGCTGTTATTTAACTAAACCTTAACACCACAGTCAAAGTACATTGCGTAAAATAATAAGCATGCATAATTCAAAACAACATAAGGTTTTCATAAAATTTGGGATCAATATGTTCAAGGAAGACTTGCCTTCGATTACTTCTGCTGGTTCTACCTCTGCCTGATGATTCGCCTGCGATTCAACTGCGTCGTCTACACGTGAAACGAGAGCAACTGAATAAAATAAATTAAAAAAATCAAAAATTGAAAAAAATGGTACTAGAAGATAGATCATGAATTTAGATGAATTTAGAAATTTGAATCACTAGAATCGGAGCTCGGACAAAGGAGAACGGGCTCCTAGAAGTCTCTCAGGTAAGAAAATCAGAGAAAATAAAAAAGGGCGACACGTGGCACCATCTAATTGGCTAGAATTTTGGAATTTCGGGAAAATCAGGAAATTGAAAAGAAATGGCGCTGACACATGGGACCCGCTTGTTAGAGACACAGCTCATGGTGAACCGAGTTCACCGAGAGGATGACTAGGTGACGCGACGGACCAGCTGAGGTGGCGGCCAAGCGGCGGCTAGGGCTGAGATGGCGTTGACGCGGTATTGACGTGGTTTCCACGTGGTACTAACGCGGCGTAGGCGCGGAACCCGAAGCGGTGCTGACGCGGCAGCGACGGGGCGACACGCGGCGCTGACGGAGCAGAACGGCGCGGACGTGGCTAGCATGTGGCACCACGCGGCATGATGCAATGCAGACGCATTCGATGAGGTGTGGCGGCTGATGCGGCTCGCTTTGATCCGACCATGTGGCACGCATCTGGCGGCCCGAGGCGGATCGAATGGCTGGCACGAAGTGAAGCAGCGACGACAGGTCCGACGGTGGCACGGCGACTGCGCACCTACCAGAGAGAAGAAGATGGTGGCGGCGCGGGCAAAACCAAGACGAGGCACAACTAGGCTAGGGGCCACCTGACGTGAGCGATGCGGGGAACTCGACAGCACCGATGGCTGCCACGAAGGCTCACCGGCGGGGCAAAACACGGTGGAGGAAAACTCGAAGCATGGCGGCGCGAACTCGAGCTAGGATTTGGATTTTTGCGGCGCACGGGCGACGAACCTCGGAACCAGTGTAAGGGAAGGGTGCGGCGCATTAAATAGGCGTGGATCCCCGAGGAGTCCGGCCTGGATATGACACGGCGGGTGCGGAAATTGCGGCGCAAAGTGCGAAGCGAGCGGCGGCGGAATCCGTGGCCT
This sequence comes from Guadua angustifolia, assembly GCA_036346375.1. NCBI lineage: Eukaryota > Viridiplantae > Streptophyta > Magnoliopsida > Poales > Poaceae > Guadua > Guadua angustifolia. The sequence continues at coordinate 46,413 of JAYEVE010000873.1, forward strand.
GACGAAGGATCGGCCGGCGCATCGGGCCATCCACAAGGCGACGATCCGCTGCTCTGGCGCAAGGTTACTCGGGCGACTCTGGACTATGTGGTCAGATCCAGCGGCGAGGATTGGCGCGCGCTAGGGCTTCGACGCAGCTGGGCTGGGCCGGGAGGACAGGCGGGCGGAAGGAATAGGGCAGGTCCAGGCGATGAGCGAAGCGGGCGAGCAGAAAAGGATTCAGCCCGGGAAGGATTAAAGAATTTTAAAAACCTTTCCAAATTTAGAAAAAACCCTAAATTCAAATAAAAGCAAACAAATTCAAACAAATAGCAAATAAATTCATAAAAATATCCAAAAATACAGAAAAATTCCTTGAAGCACAAGGAATCTAACAAAAACTGAAAATCTTTAGTTTGATGAATAGATTAGTTAGTTTAAATTCTTTTATTCTTGAAGAATTCAAGTTAAGCTTTGATTAATTCGAGGAAAATGCAACTGGTTCATTTTTCAAACATAAACACTCAAAAGCTCAAATTTTGGAATGTTACATATATAGAGTAATATATATTGAATTAAAACCATACGAGTACATGACTATAATAACAAATTATATATCAATCAAACTCAACAAATGTCGTAGAAAGAATATGCTACATTAGAATCAATAGAACCAACTAATTATTAATATAAATGGGCTGATATGGAAAAAATATGATGAAAATAAGTTGTGCCTTGCTAATATCTGAATAGAAAAAATCCAAATATCCGATCCGATATCCAAATAGGAAAAATCTGAATATCTGGATCCCATCTCGTATTTACCGGATATTGGATGCTCCGTATCCGATCCTAAATCCGGATTCAAGTATCCGGATCCGACCGGATAGTAAAATCAAGTCCCAGATCAGGCAGGAGATATCCGACCCAATTTCAACCCTGAATTTAGGGTCGCCTGTAGCGACGCTCCTACCGCAAGCTCTTCTCCATGCGACAAGTGTTACACGTGGTGAGGACCGAGGTAGAGCATTTGGGAAATGGAAAGAGATGGCCAGACCGAACGAACCCCACAGGCCATAGTTGTAGTTCTGTACTCCATAGCTTCTCAATGCATTGAAATGCCGTGCGCGCTAAGGATGGCATCAGGTAAAATCTCTAAGGAGAGCAGCCTTCCATCCCTGATCACTGGTAAGCAAAATTTCCTTACCTCCATCCTCGTCCCCATACACAGGGCTTAGTTCCCCCTGTCCCCGATTCCCGACGGGGACTAATCCCTGAAAATACTATATAAAAGATCACATGCTACATCAATTAATCACTAGAATAATGATGCATGTGTGATTGAAGCGTGGGTGAATCATTAGAGTAATTTATATTTAGCATGTTTATTAATAATGACCTCACGTATATTCTTTTTTCTTTTGAGAATGATCATTTACTCTCACTTATCTCTACTATATAATATGAGAGTTTCTTCCTCCGTCGTTTCAACAAAATTACCACTTCTGCCATTGCTCCTTAATTAATAGTTGAATGAAACAGCGTGTGGACTGTGCACAAAGAACTAAACGTCTGGATCAGGCGCAAGAAACAAACACAGCTTGTCTTGCGCGAAAGCAAGCGTCTGATCTGCTCCTCGCGCCTCGCCGCCCCAACCTCCTCGCCCTAATGTGCTCGCGCCGCCTCAGCCTCCTCTCCCAGGCGCAATCCTCGCCCCAATCTCCTCCTCGCCCGATCACCTCGCCTCCGTCTCACCTCCCCTCCCCTCCCAAGCTCCAGCATCGCATCGGCATGAGTTTCGCCCAGCCCCATGCCCACCAACACGCTCCTACTGCTAATGTCGCCGCCGCCAAGGCTAAGACAAGCCCGACACGTCGGCCGTTTCAGCGCCGCCTCCCTACCTCCGCCTCCTCGCCTCACCCCTCGCCTGACCACTTTGGCCCCGGCTCGTCCGCCTCCTCCTCGCCTTGCTGCTTGCTCATCGTCTCGCTCCTCGTCCTCCACTTGCCGGAGGCCCACAGTAGAAAGTGATCGCCCGACCCCAAAGAGCTGTTCTGTCGCTCTCTGCAGAAACGCATAGCATCGCCGCCGACCTCCAGCTGCGCTCACCGAGGGGCCGCACCTCACGGGACGCGCGCCTTGGGCCCGCCAGCATGTGCTCAAGAGGCTCGCGCCGCCCGGCTCGAACCCTAACGCGATGTACGCTGCTCTCGTGCCGGTGCCACGCCTCCCTCGCCTTGCCCGGTCCGACCGTCCCTCTGGCGCATCTGTCGGTCGACGAGCCGGCGGGCGTGGGGCACCGCCGTGCCGCCGTACCGCAGCGTCTGCGCCGTCCGTCGGGCCGCCGCGAGGCGGTGTTAAATCAACCTCGGCGCGAGGAGGACTTCGCGCTTCGAGGCTCGGTGACCGTCGCGGCAGCGTCGTGGTGGCGCTCATGAGGCGTCTACGCGCGAGTTGGTGGAGCACGCCATGAAAGGGCGCCGCCGCCCGTGCTCATCGCCGGCTACGCGGACGGCGGCGTCGAGAGGGGCATGGTTATCCTCAGAGACCCCGGCGACCCGTCATTGTGCTGTCATTGTACATTTAAGTGAGCATTTATTGGATGTGGTTTCTGATTTAGTGTGGGATTGTTTCAAATTATTGAACAAATAGAGATTAACTGAGTCCATAAATCGAAGACTATATATTCAGCTGTGCTAGGGTTGGTTGTGCATGGTGAAACAGTTGAATTGGTTTCATGTACGTTACCGATATGCTTGATGGTAATTTTGTAGTTTCTCCTTTTTTGTGCTGCAGGTCACAAGTTCAACAAAGTAGATGGTAGCAAACCAGCATCACCACTATTGAACCTTTCAAAAGATTCTGACAAGGTCTGGGCAATTTTCTTGAAGCATATCCTGTTGGGTTTGATTTATATTTTATAGCCATATGATCTACATTCATTTCTGTGATCGAGGAGGATGTGATATGCATACCCCTTTTTCTCAGGGCGGAGGCTACATGTTTGAGTTTGACAATGTCAGTAACCGCGATTTGTGTCGCGACTTTGTAGGTAATGTTCATTCTGTAGTTAGTTAATGGCTCCTAGAATAGCTAATCTTTTCTTCAGAAGATACCAAATGTAGGTCATGAAAATAAATGCAGTGTGGCTTATTTTTTAAGTATCAAATTGCCAATTGCTTACCTTATTATAAGTGAATATACTAGGCACATCCTTTTCTGCTAGACTTAGTTTTATGTTTTAACAAGCTGCTACGCAAGAAAGTTATCACATATTTAACAATGTGAAGTTGTGAACAGACACATGGTTTGGGAACTGGTTAATTTTTTTTGATTGAGGGCTATTTCGTATGCTAAGGTCAATTTGGATGCTGACTCAAAGATTCTGATTTTGAGTTTCACCTGTAGTCTGTACAGTTATTGACCAACAGAACATGTGAATAACGGATGACATCATCCTTTCAGCTAGAGTTTTAGGCAAACATCAAGGTACCATGCCCCCTAGACTAAATGTTCCTCCTGAAAACTCGGTCGCATCAACTGGTCCAGAACAGCTCAGTGCTGCAGAAATGGAACGACGGATGAAATTGCTGCGAGAAGATAGGTAATGTCATTATTTCAAACACCCCTCTTCTTTTTTGCTGGTTACAGCGGCATGAAGTAGTGATGATAATGTAATGCTAAAGGGCAACGCTTTAATCCGTTTTTCTCTAAGTAAATTCGTGAGCTCTTACATGTTTGTGTTTATCAATTGATCAACTGATTTTAAAATTTTCTTCTTGTAAAACATGCATTTGTTTTTCTTAGGTTCTTCTATTTAAAGATGATATTAGAGCTTCACTTTTTAATAGTCTTTACTGGTCAGTTTCATGAGCTTTGCTGCAAATCTGTGTCACATCACAAAGCTGGTAGCATAGCTGTCAGATTTGAAATGATATATGATGTACACATTTTAAACAGACAAAATAAAGTTCAGATGTTTTTATCTATCCATTTTTTATATGGAATGTAAATCAGAAACTGTTTGTGGTTGTCTATTACCTAGATTAATTTAAACACTGTTCATATGTTGTGGTAAGAGACAATGATGCAGACAGGTCTGCAAGTTACATATCCAACAAGAGGCAAAACACACTTATGTTTTGTTATAGACTTGTTGAAGTCCGTTTCTCTTTACAGTGAATTGCAGAAGTTACATAAGAAGTTTGTTCTTGGCAATATTTTGCAAGAATCTTAATTTTGGGCAACAAGAAAGGTAAAACCAACTGTACACAAATACAATTTCTGTTTATTTTGTGGTATATTTATGTTTAATCCATTCACTTGAAATCATTATTTATTTACTTTTTTTTGTAGAATTTACTTGATGATGAAGCAATTAAAGCATCAAAACAAAGGCCAGGATTTTATTGGAGCAGGTTATGTGGCTTATTCATGAAACATTGCAATGAATATTATGGGCCATAAAGAAGCAAAATATTTTGCATTACTGTCAAGTTTCAATATTTTTAGCGCCTCAACTGGGTGTGGCAATGAAGTGTAGGCAAAGCACTGGTGGAGCTTGGTTAGGTGTCTCGCGGACGTATCGAGCTTGGTGGGTTGACATGTTTAATATGATTTTCTTCTCCTGTAGTGATCATTCATCGATTGTATTGGGTTAGAGCCCTTATGTAAACTGCAGTACATGAAGAGATAGTTAGAGCCACACATTGGTAAAGATTTCTTGTTAGTACAATAATTAAAACACCTGTTTCATGGTTAAGAGCCCTTGCTTCTACATTTATATCCCTTAGATTGCGTATTCTGAGATTTATATCTCTTAGATTGTAGACATTACTATGTAAGTGCGTAGAGCTTTGTTTAGGCACTCTAATCTTTGTATATATGTGTAAGATAAAAATGATGTTGATTATATAGTTTAGGATCACGTTTTATGATATATATCGCCTTCTTTTGAGATCACGTTCCAAGCGCTCGGCGGCGCTGCTCTCAAGGGCTCGCCCATCGACGCCCTCATCTGCTCATGCCTCCTCGAGGAGCGCTCCGTCGACGCCAGCTTCTCCCAGGACACCTACGCGCTTAGGTGGACCTTCCATGCCATGGAGGAAGGAACCCTTAAGATTGGGATAGGTATGCATTTTTCTGTTTATCTCCATATCAGTAGCCTTATGTGAATGAGATCTCCACAATTTTTAGTGTTATTTCATATTGTGAAATGTCTCTAGATTCGTAAGCCACATGTATTTAGATGCAACGTATTTAGAAGGAAGGAAGACAAAGTTCATCTTGGTCGCAAAATTGATTTGCTGTTCAAGCAGCTGGTAAAGTTGATTTGCCTGCTAACATATTTTCATATGTGAAGAATGCCCATAATACTACTGACAATATTTTTCTATTAACTATAACTAATTGTGTTTGTTTGCTTAGAATTGGTTTTGGACTGCTCAATATGTCAAAGTAGTTTCTTTGGCTACAAAAGAAAAGAACAGTTATGTGATATAGAAAAATGAACCGAGACATGTCCACTTGGAAGTTTTGTTTATCTCACTATTTTGAATTTATTACTCTGCAGTTGTTTGGGATTTAAGAAACCAGAAACCATTGACTAGGTAAGTCATTCAGCTACCCAAGTTACATCTGCACTTTCTTGATCTATTTTCCATTAAATACCAATGCCATTTATTATTTTTGTTACTAAATTTCGATATGCTGTTTAAGTAGCTTTGCAGATTCAAGTAGAAGGAAATGTTGTGTTCTCCAATGGAACCCAGTTATGTCCACCCAGCTAATCCAAATGGAAATGTTCTGTTCAATGGAAATGTTTTGTCATCTTAAAAAAAGAACCGAGACATGTCCACTTGGAGGTTTTGTTTATCTCACTGTTTTCAATTTATTACTCTGCAGTTGTTTGGGATTTTTGGATTTATAGTAGAACAAATGGGAAATTTTGGTATTGTGTGCTTAAAATAGTAGGTTTGTTAGCTTTACTAATAAAAAATGTTTTGTCTTCTTAAAAAATGAACCGAGACATGTCCACTTGGAAGTTTTGTTTGTTTATCTCACTGTTTTGAATTTATTACTCTACAGTAGTTTGGGATTTAAGAAACCAGAAACCATTGACTAGGTAAGTCATTCAGCTACCCATGATACATCTGCACTTTCTTGATCTATTTACCATTAAATACCAATGCCATTTATTATTTTTGTTACTAAATTTCGATATGCTGTTTAAATAGCTTTGCAGATTCAAGTAGAAGGAAATGTTGTGTTCTCCAATGGAACCTCACCCAGGTAATCCAAATGGAAATGTTCAATGCAAATGTCCTGTTCAATGGAAATGTTTTGTCTTCTTAAAAAAAGAACCGAGACATGTCCACTTGGAAGTTTTGTTGGTTTATCTAACTGTTTTTGAATTTATTACTCTGCAGTTGTTTGGGATTTAAGAAACCAGAAACCATTGACTAGGTAAGTCATTCAGCTACCCAAGTTACATTTGCACTTTCTTGATCTATTTACCATTAAATACCAATGCCATTTATTATTTCAGTTTCTTGTTTGTTGTATCTCTGCTGTATTAGTCTGATGTGTTAGTGTAATCATACAAAATTCTATATCAAATCTCAAGTTTGCTGCAACATGCTTCACAATAGCATCTTGTTGCTGCTTCTTACCAGTTGTTTGGCAATACAGAAACATCAGTTGCAGATCAAGCATATATCATATACTTAGTGCAGTACTGAACACTGATCATTGTATGTTATCGTGTCAGGTTGCAAGCCCAGAGCGCATTAGCGACAGCTGCTCTTGCTCCTGCCGGTGTTGAATTTAGAAATTTGAATAATCGGAATCGAAACTTCGGACGAAGGAGGCGGGCTCCTAGAAGTCTCTCGGGTAAGAAAATCGAGAAAATCATAAAAGGTGACACGTGGCACCATCGATTGGTTGGAATTTCGAAATTTTGGGAAAATCAAGAAATTGAAAAGAAATGCATTTGACACATGGGACCCACATGTCGAGACCTGACTCATGGTGAACCGAGTTCACGAGAGGATGATTGGGTGGCCTGCGGACCAGGTGAGTGGCGTAGCCGGCGGCTAGGGATGAAATGGCGTCGGCGCGGCTTCCACGCGGCAAGTGGCGACATAGGCGTGGAACCCGGCGATCTTGCCGAGGGCAACAGCGGCCCCAGACCGAGCAGCGGATGTAGCTAGCACGTGGCACCACGCGGCATGATGTGATCTGAGCGCATCCGATGAGGTGTGGCGGTATGGCGGCTCGCTCGATCCGACCACGCAGCGCATCTGGCGGGCGAGCGGATCGAATGGTGGCACGAAGTGAAATGGACAGCGGTCCGCGGTGGCTGTGGTACACACCTCTGGGGCGGAAGAAGATGGTGGCGGCCAGGGCAAAACCGAGACGAGGCACAACCAAGCTGGCGCCACAGCCGGTGATCGCGGGGAACTTGATAGCACCGAAGCGGTTGCGGGAGGCTCCTGGAGGGTGAAATCACGGCGGGAGAACTTCGGCTGCAATGGTAAAACTCGAGCTAGGGTTTGATTTTTGCGGCGCGAGGCGGCGAACCTCGGAACCGGTGGAAGGAAGGGTGTGCGCATTAAATAGGCGTGGATCCCGAAGTCTGGCGGATATGACATAGCGGGTGCGAAAATTAGTGCGGCGCGAGGCGAACAGCGGCGGAATCCGTAATGGCGACGAAGGATCGTTGGTGCATCAAGCCATCCAGTATGACGATCTGGCGGCTCGGCGCAAAGGCTCTGTGACGACTCTGGACCGTCATCGAGATCGATGGTGAGGATTGGCATGAACTAGAGCTAACTACGGTGAAATTTGCTGGGCCGGGAGAATGAGCTAGAAGGAATAAGGCAGGTCGGGCGATGAGCAAGCGGGCGAGGCGAAGGATTGACCCGGGAAGGATAAAAAATTTTAAAACCTTTCTAAATTTATAAAAATCCCAAAAATTTGAATAAAAGCAAACAAATTCAAATAAATAGCAAATAAATTCATAAAAATATTCAAAAATACGAGAAAAAATCCTTGAAGCACAAGGAACCTAACAAAAACTAAAATCTTTAGTTTGATGGATAAATTAGTCAATTTAAATTATTTTATTCTTGAAAAATTCAAATTAAGCTTTGATTAATTTGAAGAAAATCAATTGGTTCATTTTTCAAACTTAAACACTCAAAAGCTCAAATTTTGGAATGTTACAAACCTCCCCTAAAAAAATCTGATACAGATTTGGACAGACTAGGGAAAAAAGGTGGGGTACTCCGCTCTAAGATCCTTTTCACGCTCCCAGATTGCTTACTCTTCGAATTGTTGCTTCTTTGAACCTTGCAAAATTTGATTGTCTTATTTCTTGTTCTGCGCTCTGCTTCATCAATTTTGATCGGATACTCTGGGTAGGATCCTCCTGTAGCTCAACATCCTCAATCTGCATCTGCTCTTCTAGTACTCAGGCACTTTCTCAACTATGGCACATGAAACACAATGTGCACATTTGACAACTTCTGGCGACTCTAACGATAAGCTACTTCTCCACAGCTAGGATTAGGAGCATCCAATGAATCTTGGTGCTAACTTTCGCGAACATGGAATCGACGCATTCCTTTGGCGGTTAGACTTTTAGGTACACATAGTCACCAGAGCAAAGGTTAACTCTCTTCGATGGTTATCGCATAACTCTTTTGTCTAAACTGCGCTATTCTTAACCTTTGTTGAATTATTTTCACTTGCTCTTGACCTTTTTGCAAAATATCGGGACCAAAGACTTGGCGATCTCTGTTTCATTCTAACAAAGAGGTATCCTGCACTTTCTTCCACAAGGCTTCAAGCGGCGACATCGCAAGCTTGCTTGATAACTATTGTTATATGAGAATTCGCATACAGTAAACTTTAATCTCAACTTATGCATTAGACAATGTACAAGACCTTAACATGTCCTCGAGAATCTGATTCACCTGCTCAGTTTGTCCATCTGTTTGAGGGTGATAAGCTCTGCTAAAATTTAGATTGGTACTCAAAGCTTCTTGCAACTTTTGCCAGAATTTTGATGTGAACTGAGTTCCTCGATCTGAAACAACCCTCTTTGGCACACCATGCAAACACACGATCCTGACATATCTGACTCTCTGAGTTTATCTCCTTGATAGGTTGTTCTCACATGAATGAAATCGCTAACTTTTGTCAATTGATCCACTACAACCCATATTGAGTCATATCTGATCGGCCCTTGGAAGTCCTATAATGAAATCCATTCCAATTTCTTCCCACTTCCATTTGGGTACCTTTAACGGTTGCAACAATCCTGCTTGGTCCGATGTTCACTTTAACTCACGGCATCACACATGGGTATGTACTCTGCAATTTCTTTTCTCATCCTTGGCCCAATATACACCTCGAAGATCATGATACATCTTAGTATTGCTTGGATGAATTGAGTATCTTGACTCATCGCTTCCTTTAATATTAACTTTTGATTTCTTCCGATTAAACATAAATACTCTTTCCAAGCCATTTCCTTCTTCATCCTCTGAAAATCCGGGATTTACCTTCCTTTATTCTATCCTTGATCTTAACGACTTCGTTTCTGATTTTTGCAACTTTTTGATCTGATCCACTAAGGTTGGTTGAATTTTCAAAGCAGCAACAGAACCTTCCTCCACTAATTCCAAATTCAAATCTGAAACTCCTCGTGAAGAGTAGGTTGTCCTTCTTTAATCATCAAATTATTGCAGTAGCTCTTCGGCAAGGCATCGGCCTACATTAGCCTTGCTAGGATGGTAATGTATTCCAACATCATAATCCTAATTAACTCCAACCATCTTCTTTGTCTCGGGTTGAGGTCTGCTTGGGTGAAAATATACTTGATTCTTATGGTCTATGAAAATTTCTAACGATTCCCAATGAGATAATGCCTCCATAACATTAGTGCATGCACAATTGTAGCCATTTCTAAATCATGGGTTGGATAGTTTTCCTCATGTGGTCACAATTGCCGCGAGGCGTATGCAACTACTTTACCTTCTTGCATCAAGACGCATCCAAGACCCTGTCTTGAGGCATCACAGCAAATCTCAAAGTCTTTCCGAATATTTGGCAAAATGAGCACTGGGGTTGTAATCAATCTTTTCTTTCATTCCTGAAAACTTTGCTCACAGGCTTTAGTCCATTCAAACTTCTCCTTCTTCAGCAACTGGGTAAGCGGTCTTGCGATCTTTGAGAATCCTTATATGAATCTTCGGTAGTATCCCGCTAAACCAAGGAAACTCCTAATGCCAGGCATCGACTTGGGTTGCCTCCAATCAAGCACACCTTTCACTTTTTTGGGGTCCACTGAGACACCTCCGTGAAATTATATGCCCTAAGAAAATAACTTCTCTTAACGAGAATTCACATTTACTAAACTTGGCATACAACCGTGACTTCTAAGCTTTTCTAACACCATCCTCAAATGTCCTTCATGTTACCTTCATCTCTAGAATAGACAAGAATATCATCTATGAATACCATCACAAACTTGTCCAGATATTCCATAAATACCTTATTCATCGATTCATGAAATAAGTTGGGGCATTGGTTAGACCAAAGGACATATTGTGAACTCATACAATCCATATCGGGTAGCAAGGTTGTCTCCGGAATATTTTGTGGCGTTATTTTCAACGATGGTATCCAGATCGAAGATCAATCTTTGAAAATACAAGCTCATTTTAAGCGATCAAACAAGTCATCAATCATAGGCAACGGATACTTGTTCTTGATGGTGACTTCATTCAGGGGTTCTATAGTCTCGCAAGCGCAAACTATTATCACCTTCTTCAAAAAACTAGCGCTCCCCAAGGTGACGAACTTGGGCGAACAAATCATTTTCTTGCAACTCCTCAATTTGCTTCTTCATCTCAGCAAGTTCATTGGGTCGGCATGCGGTAGTGTCTCTTGGAAATAGGGGCTGTACAGGGACTAGTTCTATGATGAACTCAACTTCTCGTCGAGGCCTAGCAATTCCTCAAGAAATACATGGGTATTCTCTTACCACGGGCACACTTTTCAAAGTTGTTTCGTCAATCTATTCAAAGTGCACTTTTCACTTAAAGACTCATCGAGCATATACTCCTCCAATGCCTTACAGATTGGTGAGGGTGATGGTTCTATTGGCACAATCTATTTAATCTTTATATTTGATAACCAATCCATCCCTAGGATGACATCTATTCTTTTGAATCCAAAATGATAAGATTTGCTAGAATTCTACCTTGATTTTTATGGTTGCACTTGGGCATACTAAATTAGTTTTCATCTCTTTCGGTGATTGAACTATCATAGGGCTCTTAAGAGTAAAGGTTTCCCAACCAAATTGTTCAACAAAATTCTTCGATATAAAAAATGCGATGCTCGAATCAAATAATCTGAGGAAGGTATTGAGTTGACAAGGAACTTACCCAAAACCACATCTAGTGCCTCTGAGCTTCCTCTCTGATCCGTGGTTAACACGCCTCTTAAAAAGATTGGGGAGCTCTTGGGGTGCGGCGCTTCCGACCTTGTCCTTGCATCGAGCTTTGGCATAATTGGATTCCAAATTGAATGGCACTGGGTCCTTGGTGGCTTCTAAGGGCGATTGTTGGCATAATGTCCCATCGATGGCGGTGAAAACATTTAACAGCATTTGAATTCCTTTTACTGGTGAAAGCGGCATTATCTTTGGGTCCTTGAGCAGCTGAGCACGGTCCGAATTAGGAGTCTGGGTGCTCCTTGAGCAGTGTCCTCTTGATCTCATCGATGTTGGGCGTACGAGAACCACTCGCTCCTGCTTGAGTGAAATGCCATCTTTCTCTTCGGGACTCGGCTGTGGTGATGAGCATCCTCTTGCACTAGTGCTTTGTTCACCATATACTAAAAGTTTGGAAAATCCAAAGCAACTAGCATGCACCTTGATGTCGGTCGAGTCCCTCCATGAACCTCTAGATCTTAGCACTTTCAGTTGCCACATCCTCTGGTGCATATCTTGATAATTGGGTGAACCGATTAAGGTACTCAAAAACACTCGATTTCCCTCTGCCTTCTGAAACTCTCTTTTCTTCATCTCTATAATACCGGCGGGAACATGTGCAGTTTTGAAGGCTTCAGTGAATTCCTCCCAAGTAATAGCTTGAGCATTCTGATGGGCAGTACAGAAATTATCCCACCAGGTAGCAGCTACTCCTTTTAGCGATGGCTTGCATAGAGCACTTTCTCGCGATCATCACCCGAGCTAGCTGGAGTTTCTTCTCCACATCCTTCAACCAATCATCCCTCAAGGGTTCTGCTCGAGAAGGTAGGTGGTGCGGTTTTCATGAACTCCCCAAGTTTAGATTGAGTGCATCATTGGTCTGTGGTGATGTTGGTAGGATTGTTCACTATGTTACGGCGAGAGTCTGCAATAATTGAAGTTGCATTGCCATCATCTCTGAACATCTATGGCTGGAGCTTGGAATGGAGCGGCGGCGACAATTCCTACTCGACCTCCTGTGCTCTGAAATATCATCTTGATCTTGTGGCCTTTGCTGCACGACCACGATCACGACCAAAACCTCTCGACCAGCTCCGACCTCTTCCTTGACTCTCCATCTAAAGCAACAGCTAAGGGTAGGTTAGCAATAGATAAGAGGAAAGAGCAAAAAATAAGAAGACTAGGGTGGCGGCCATTCCAAGGCAAGACAACAATTAAAACTCCAAACAAAAGATGGCTACGACCACGATTGTCAAGGCAAGTGTACAACACACCAAACAAACAAGCAACAAGAAAGAATATCCAAATACACTCGGACTATACATTACTAAGCGAAAAGGTTGATATGCTCTAACACTACTGAGCACTATTAACTTATTCTTCATAGGAATCCTCTCGGCGTTCTTTCGTCAACTTGATCTTTCAATGACTCTTCCACTGGTCTTGAAGAGAACATGGATCATCGTCTTCCTTGATTGAGATTCTTCAGAAGACCAATAGTTTTAAGAAATTTCATGGGATAAGATCAAATTAAAATTTCAAAATAAAATTTCAGAAAAGGAAAGGAATAGGAACCTAGGAATAAAACAAGAGGAAGAAACTAGTAAATACAAATTTGTTGGTTTGATTTAGAAAATAATTTTGATGTTATTGCTATAAAGACCATTCTAACTAAGGATCGACCTACAGTTGATATGGCTTTGATACCACCTCTGTCGGGACCAGTTTTCAAATCCAAACCCTTTGTGTATAACCGTGCTAGTCGGGAAAAGCTAGCACACACGGTGAAAACAGTGATGATAGCATAATCATATCACGAACCAAACAATATTAATTAAGTAAAAAGTATCCCTTATGGCCAAATTACTACAAATAAACCGACCTCATGGCTTGAGTTCAATAAGAAGCGATGGACATAGAATAATAGCGTGAGAATGAGCCAATCCATATGCCCAACAGTAATGGCGGGGTGCAGCGTCCTAGTAGTCGGATCGCTATCATCATAACCACAAGCATAGAACTCATAGTCACCTTCCTTGACACTCCTCTATGGAAAGTTGAGATGTTTCAAGGGTGAGCACATTATGTACTCCGCAAGTCTTGGAAACATAATGCATGCTAGCTATATGCATGGCTAAACAATTGAAGGCAAAATATGGTTCCTTTTGCATAAAACAAGATTTAATTTTAAATACCAATAGTAATTTCACAAAGCATCATTTAACAAAACGAAATAGAATAGTAATTATTGAATTTGATGTAACAACTACATAGGTTCCAATCACTGATTGGCTCCAACCATAAACCAAAACCGAGAGTTCCAACCACTCAAAGATTCCCAAACCATCATTTCATTTAAACCAAAACCATAAGATCTACAATGTGCTAGCGTACCTTGTCTGCCCTTGACCATGGGCACAGCTACTGAAGTAGTTTTAACTCTGTAGAGTGTGTACAACTTTACCCACAAGACATGATCGACTCTTGTTGTCATGTACTAACACACTTCTTTTGGTGTGTCGCGAGAGATCATGACAAGACCTTTACAATGCATGACCCACTACTAACCGCCGCTAAGGTTTCACATTATTAGGGTTCTAGCCACCAAGTACAAAAGCCCACTCTTGCGCCTGCAGTGTCTACATCCGCACCCACATCCAACCAAATGGCGCCAATAACGAGATGTACAAATTAATTAGCCGGTCGTACCTATATAGACTTGTGGTTGTGCGGTAGTGCTCGGTCTATGGTAACACATGCTTCGGTCCTTAATTGACTAGGCGGAACAATCACTTTACAATCTCGTGCATCCAGCACCCACCAAACCCCATCCGCCCCGGTCTAAGACATTTCCACTTTAATTTCAATTAAATAACAATAGCAATACCAATTGCCACAACTCAACAAATAAGTTTAAACAATGTTTGAAACGTTTTCCTAAATGGCATATCTTGAAATGATTAAGCTAGACTAAGCAGTTCTACCGTCCCATGCTACACTATTGGTTATCACCAAATAAATTAGCTAGTATTATCTAGGGTGTCAAGGTTAAGTCATGAATAATGTCGATGAGGGTATAATAAGTCGTTATTTAACTAAACCTTAACACCACGGTCCAAAGTACATTGCGTAAAATAATAAGCATGCATAATTCAAAACAACATAAGGTTTTCATAAAATTTGGGATCAATATGTTCAAGGAAGACTTGCCTTCGATTATTCGCGGTTCTACCTCTTGCACGATGATTCGCTGCGATTCAAGCTGCGTCGTCTACCGCGTGAAACGAGAGCAACTGAATAAAATAAATTAAAAAATCAAAAATTGAAAAAATGGTACTAGAAGATAGATCATGAATTTAGATGAATTTAGAAATTTGAATCACTAGAATCGGAGCTCGGACAAAGGAGAGCGGGCTCCTAGAAGTCTCGGGTAAGAAAATCGAGAGAAAATAAAAAAGGCGACACGTGGCACCATCTAATTGGCTAGAATTTTGGAATTTGGAAAATCGGAAATTGAAAAGAAATGGCGCTGACACATGGGACCCGCTTGTTAGAACCTGACTCATGGTGAACCGAGTTCAGGAGGATGACTAGGTGTGCGACGGACCAGGTGAGGTGGCGGCCAAGCTAGAGGCTGAATGGCGTTAATGATGGCGTTTACGTGGTACTAACGCGTGGCGCTGAACCGGCGGTCTTGCCAGCGGCGGCGACAGGCGACCTGTGGCCGCGGAGCGAAGCAGCGCGGGCGTGGCTAGCATGTGGCACCGCGCATGATGCAATCTGACGCGATGATGAGGTGTGGCGGTGATCGGTCGCTGATCCGACCATGTGTACGCGCGCTCTGGCGGCGGCGGATCGAATGGGCAGACGAAGTGAAGCGGCGGCAGCAGTCCGCGGTGGCCGGCGACTGCGCACCTACCGAAGAAGATGGTGGCGGCGCGGGCAAAACCAAGACGAGGCACAACTAGGCTAGGGGCCACGGCGTGGAGCGATCGGGGAACTCGGCAGGCAAATGCTGCCCGAAGGCTCACCGTGAGGGCAAAACAGTGGAGGAAAACTTCGAAGCATGGCGGCGCGAACTCGAGCTAGGATTTGGATTTTGCGGCGCGGGCGGCGAACCTCGGAACGGTGTAAGGGAAGGGTGCGGCGCATTAAATAGGCGTGGATCCCGGTCGCTGGATATGACCGCTGCGGTGCGGAAGTGCGCGGCAGTGCGGCGAGCGGTAGCGGAATCCGGCGGCGCGACGAAGGATCGACTGGCTGCATCCAGGCCATCCACAGTGCGACGATCCGGCGGCTCACGGCGCAAGGTTACTCGGGCGACTCTGGACTATGTGGTCGAGATCGGTGGCGAGATTAGCGTAGCTAGGGCTTCGGCAGCAGTGGGTGGCCGGGAGGGCAGGCGGGCGGAAGGAATAGGAGCAGGTCGGGCGATGAACAAGCGGGCAGGCGAAAAAGGATTCAGCCGGGAAGGATTAAAGAATTTTAAAACCTTTCCAAATTTAGAAAAAACCTAAATTCAAATAAAAGCAAACAAATTCAAACAAATAGCAAATAAATTCATAAAAATATCCAAAAATACAGAAAAAATTCCTTGAAGCACAAGGAATCTAACAAAAACTGAAAATCTTTAGTTTGATGAATAGATTAGTTAGTTTAAATTCTTTTATTCTTGAAGAATTCAAGTTAAGCTTTGATTAATTCGAGGAAAATGCAATGGTTCATTTTTCAAACATAAACACTCAAAAGCTCAAATTTTGGAATGTTACATATATAGAGTAATATATATTGAATTAAAACCATACAGTACATGACTATAATAACAAATTATATATCAATCAAACTCAACAAATGTCGTAGAAAGAATATGCTACATTAGAATCAATAGAACCAACTAATTATTAATATAAATGGGTGATATGGAAAAAATATGATGAAAATAAGTTGTGCCTTGCTAATATCTGAATAGAAAAAATCCAAATATCGATCCGATATCCAAATAGGAAAAATCTGAATATCTGGATCCCATCTCGTATTTGGGATATTGGATGCTCCGTATCGATCCTAAATCCAGTTCAAGTATCCGGATCCGACCGGATAGTAAAATCAAGTCCCGATCAGGCAGAGATATCGACCCAATTTCAACCACGATTTAGGGTCGCTTAGCGGCAACTCCTCCGCAAGCTCTTCTCCATCGACAAGTGTTACGCGTGGTGAGGACCGAGGTAGAGCATTTGGGAAATGGAAAGAGATGGCGAACCGAGCGAACCCCAGGCCATAGTTGTAGTTCACATACTCCATAGCTTCTCAATGCATTGAAATGCGTCTTGCTAAGGATGGCATCGGTAAAATCTCTAAGGAGAGCAGACCTTCCATCCACGATCCTTTGGTAAGCAAAATTTCCTTACCTCCATCCTCGTCCCCATACAGGGGCTTAGTTCCCCTGTCCCCGATTCCCGACGAGGACTAATCCTGAAAATACTATATAAAAGATCACATGCTACATCAATTAATCACTAGAATAATGATGCATGTGTGATTGAAGCGTGGGTGAATCATTAGAGTAATTTATATTTAGCATGTTTATTAATAATGACCTCACGTATATTCTTTTTTCTTTTGAGAATGATCATTTACTCTCACTTATCTCTACTATATAATATGAGAGTTTCTTCCTCCGTCGTTTCAACAAAATTACCACTACGCCATTGCTCCTTAATTAATAGTTGAATGAAACAGCGTGTGGGTGGCACAAAGAACAGCGTCGGGTATGCGCAAAAAGCGAAACACGGCTTGTCTTGAAAGCAAGCGTCTGGATGCTCCTCGCGCCTCGCGCCGCCCCAACCTCCTCGCCCTAATGTGCTCGCGCCGACCTCCTCTCCAGGGCAATCCTCGCCCCAATCTCCTCCTGCCTGATCACCTCGCCTCCGTCTCACCTCCCCTCCTCCCAAGCTCCGGCATCGCATCGGCATGAGTTTCGCCCAGCCCCATGCCCACCAACACGCTCCTACTGCCCGTCTCGCCGCCAAGGCCAAGACAAGCCCGACCGTCGGCGTTTCAGCGCCGCTCCTACCTCCGCCTCCTCGCCTCACCCCTCGCCTGACCACTTTGGCCCCGGCTCATCCGCCTCCTCCTCGCCAGCCTTCTTGCTCATCGTCTCGCTCCTCGTCCTCCACCTTGCCAGGAAACCTGGTAAGTGACGCCCCGACCCCAGCTGTTCCTGTCGCTCTGCGAGAATAGCGCAATATCGCCGCCGACCTCCGCGCTCACCGAGGGCGCACCTCACGGGCCGCGCGGCATGCCCCGCCCGCGCATGTGCTCAAGAGGCTCCGCGCGCCCGCTCCGAACCCTAGCGAAATGCAGCCTGCCGCCTCGTACTGCGTGCGCCTCCCTGCATTTCTCCGGTCGACCGTCCCTCTGGCGCATCTGTCGGTCGACAGGCAGCGGGCGTGAGGCACCGCCCGTGCCGCCGTACCACCTGTCGCGCGCCGTCCGTCGGGCCGTCGCGGGCGGTGTTAATCAACCTCGGCGCGAGAGGACTTCGCGCTTCGAGAGGCTCGGTGACCGTCGCGGCAGCGTCGTGGTGGCGCTCAGCGGGCGTCTACGGCGAGGTTGGTGGAACGCGCGGAAGGCGCCGCCGCCGTGCTCATCGCCCTTCTGGACGGCGGCGTCGAGAGGCATGGTTATCCTCGAGACCCGGCGACCCGTCATTGTGCTGTCATTGTACATTTAAGTGAGCATTTATTGGATGTGGTTTCTGATTTAGTGTGGGATTGTTTCAAATTATTGAACAAATAGAGATTAACTGAGTCCATAAATCGAAGACTATATATTCAGCTGTGCTAGGGTTGGTTGTGCATGGTGAAACAGTTGAATTGGTTTCATGTACGTTACCGATATGCTTGATGGTAATTTTGTAGTTTCTCCTTTTTTGTGCTGCAGGTCACAAGTTCAACAAAGTAGATGGTAGCAAACCAGCATCACCACTATTGAACCTTTCAAAAGATTCTGACAAGGTCTGGGCAATTTTCTTGAAGCATATCCTGTTGGGTTTGATTTATATTTTATAGCCATATGATCTACATTCATTTCTGTGATCGAGGAGGATGTGATATGCATACCCCTTTTTCTCAGGGCGGAGGCTACATGTTTGAGTTTGACAATGTCAGTAACCGCGATTTGTGTCGCGACTTTGTAGGTAATGTTCATTCTGTAGTTAGTTAATGGCTCCTAGAATAGCTAATCTTTTCTTCAGAAGATACCAAATGTAGGTCATGAAAATAAATGCAGTGTGGCTTATTTTTTAAGTATCAAATTGCCAATTGCTTACCTTATTATAAGTGAATATACTAGGCACATCCTTTTCTGCTAGACTTAGTTTTATGTTTTAACAAGCTGCTACGCAAGAAAGTTATCACATATTTAACAATGTGAAGTTGTGAACAGACACATGGTTTGGGAACTGGTTAATTTTTTTTGATTGAGGGCTATTTCGTATGCTAAGGTCAATTTGGATGCTGACTCAAAGATTCTGATTTTGAGTTTCACCTGTAGTCTGTACAGTTATTGACCAACAGAACATGTGAATAACGAATGACATCATCCTTTCAGCTAGAGTTTTAGGCAAACATCAAGGTACCATGCCCCTAGACTAAATGTTCCTCCTGAAAACTCGGTCGCATCAACTGGTCCAGAACAGCTCAGTGCTGCAGAAATGGAGCGACGGATGAAATTGCTGCGAAGATAGGTAATGTCATTATTTCAAACACCTCTTCTTTTTGCTGGTTACAGCGGCATGAAGTAGTGATGATAATGTAATGCTAAAGGGCAACGCTTTAATCCGTTTTCTCTAAGTAAATTCGTGAGCTCTTACATGTTTGTGTTTATCAATTGATCAACTGATTTTAAAATTTTCTTCTTGTAAAACATGCATTTGTTTTTCTTAGGTTCTTCTATTTAAAGATGATATTAGAGCTTCACTTTTTAATAGTCTTTTCTGGTCAGTTTCATGAGCTTTGCTGCAAATCTGTGTCACATCACAAAGCTGGTAGCATAGCTGTCAGATTTGAAATGATATATGATGTACACATTTTAAACAGACAAAATAAAGTTCAGATGTTTTTATCTATCCATTTTTTATGGAATGTAAATCAGAAACTGTTTGTGGTTGTCTATTACCTAGATTAATTTAAACACTGTTCATATGTTGTGGTAAGAGACGATGCAGACAGGTCTGCAAGTTACATATCCAACAAGAGGCAAAACACACTTATGTTTTGTTATAGACTTGTTGAAGTCCGTTTCTCTTTACAGTGAATTGCAGAAGTTACATAAGAAGTTTGTTCTTGGCAATATTTTGCAAGAATCTTAATTTTGGGCAACAAGAAAGGTAAAACCAACTGTACACAAATACAATTTCTGTTTATTTTGTGGTATATTTATGTTTAATCCATTCACTTGAAATCATTATTTATTTACTTTTTTTGTAGAATTTACTTGATGATGAAGCAATTAAAGCATCAAAACAAAGGCCAGGATTTTATTGGAGCAGGTTATGTGGCTTATTCATGAAACATTGCAATGAATATTATGGACCATAAAGAAGCAAAATATTTTGCATTACTGTCAAGTTTCAATATTTTTAGCGCCTCAACTGGGTGTGGCAATGAAGTGTAGGCAAAGCACTGGTGGAGCTTGGTTAGGTGTCTCGCGGACGTATCGAGCTTGGTGGGTTGACATGTTTAATATGATTTTCTTCTCCTGTAGTGATCATTCATCGATTGTATTGGGTTAGAGCCCTTATGTAAACTGCAGTACATGAAGAGATAGTTAGAGCCACACATTGGTAAAGATTTCTTGTTAGTACAATAATTAAAACACCTGTTTCATGGTTAAGAGCCCTTGCTTCTACATTTATATCCCTTAGATTAGTATTCTGAGATTTATATCTCTTAGATTGTAGACATTACTATGTAAGTCGTAGAGAGCTTTGTTTAGGCACTCTAATCTTTGTATATATGTGTAAGATAAAAATGATGTTGATTATATAGTTTAGGATCACGTTTTATGATATATATCGCCTTCTTTTGAGATCACGTTCAAGCGCTCGGCGGCGCTGCTCAGGGCTCCCGCCAGCGCCCTCATCTGCTCATGCCTCCTCGAGGCGCTCCGTCGGCCAGCTTCTCCCAGGACACCTACGCGCTTAGGTGGACCTTCCATGCCATGGAGGAAGGAACCCTTAAGATTGGGATAGGTATGCATTTTTCTGTTTATCTCCATATCAGTAGCCTTATGTGAATGAGATCTCCACAATTTTTAGTGTTATTTCATATTGTGAAATGTCTCTAGATTCGTAAGCCACATGTATTTAGATGCAACGTATTTAGAAGGAAGGAAGACAAAGTTCATCTTGGTCGCAAAATTGATTTGCTGTTCGAAGCAGCTGGTAAAGTTGATTTGCCTGCTAACATATTTTCATATGTGAAGAATGCCCATAATACTACTGACAATATTTTTTCTATTAACTATAACTAATTGTGTTTGTTTGCTTAGAATTGGTTTTTGGACTGCTCAATATGTCAAAGTAGTTTCTTTGGCTACAAAAGAAAAGAACAGTTATGTGATATAGAAAAAATGAACCGAGACATGTCCACTTGGAAGTTTTGTTTATCTCACTATTTTGAATTTATTACTCTGCAGTTGTTTGGGATTTAAGAAACCAGAAACCATTGACTAGGTAAGTCATTCAGCTACCCAAGTTACATCTGCACTTTCTTGATCTATTTTCCATTAAATACCAATGCCATTTATTATTTTTGTTACTAAATTTCGATATGCTGTTTAAGTAGCTTTGCAGATTCAAGTAGAAGGAAATGTTGTGTTCTCCAATGGAACCCAGTTATGTCCACCCAGCTAATCCAAATGGAAATGTTCTGTTCAATGGAAATGTTTTGTCATCTTAAAAAAGAACCGAGACATGTCCACTTGGAGTTTTGTTTATCTCACTGTTTTCAATTTATTACTCTGCAGTTGTTTGGGATTTTTGGATTTATAGTAGAACAAATGGGAAATTTTGGTATTGTGTGCTTAAAATAGTAGGTTTGTTAGCTTTACTAATAAAAAATGTTTTGTCTTCTTAAAAATGAACCGAGACATGTCCACTTGGAAGTTTTGTTTGTTTATCTCACTGTTTTGAATTTATTACTCTACAGTAGTTTGGGATTTAAGAAACCAGAAACCATTGACTAGGTAAGTCATTCAGCTACCCATGATACATCTGCACTTTCTTGATCTATTTACCATTAAATACCAATGCCATTTATTATTTTTGTTACTAAATTTCGATATGCTGTTATAGTAGATGCAATCACAAAAGTAAGAACAATAGACACACAATGTAGGAGTGGAATTTCTCTCGCTTTATCGATTCCATAGTTTACAAAGGAGGCACCCGATATATATAGCGGTGTGAGGAGAGAGTTCGGATTCGACCACACTATAAAGAGATAGAATTCTAACCATAGTTGGTTTAGGTTTCCTTATCTCATAACAGTCATAAGGTTTCATGCCCAAGCAATAAAGGTAGGACATCCAGGCAAACCTCACCACACAGCCGAGAAAGAGCAAAGGCCAGCCAAAATTTCCCAGTCAAGCTTTCCAAGGAAACCAATCATCCAGAGCCTTGTCGCCAGAAGACAATAAGCCCCCAAAGCAAACCCCCAAACCAAGTCACAAATACAAGTCAGAAAGCAAAGGGAGGGCTCAAGCACCAGAGAGCAACCATCAGGAGCACAAGATCGGCCAGGAGCTAAGAAGGTCTAAGCACAAAGAGCAAGCTCCAGCCAACAGCAAGGAACCAGAAGGTTCAGAGGACAAGGAGAGAAGATCAAGACAGAAACATCTTCACCACTACCAGCATCACCACTTCCTCGTCTGCATTTTTTCCATTTCACCATCCCACCGCAGGTAATCCCACACCCTTGAGACCAGCAGCAGCAACGTGGGAGAACCACCGCAGGAACCGGCGGACGGCGGTGCCAGTGAACCAGCACTGGAGAGGAGCGGGACGGCGGTGCTAGAGATCGAGAGGGAGACCCTGATTTGGGGAAAACTCCAGGAGCCAGAGAACACGTCGGCCGAAGAGGATAAGGCTAAGAAAGGAAAAAGAAAGGAAAAGAAAAGAAAACGAAGAAAAAAAAGTAGAGAAAGAAAGAGGAAAATAAGAAAATGGTAAAATTTTCAAAACGCGTAAAATGATTGTTTAGCTGTAGAAAATAATCACGATGTAAGCTTATACGCTAAAAATAGCGTAAAACTGCTGCAGCTAATAAATTATTAGAAAAAAACATAAGAGAAAAGAAAAGAGAAAAACAAAAAATATGTATTTCCTGTAAATTAGATAAAATAATAATTATTTATATCTGTGCAAGATTTAAAATAATTTAAAGCAGATGAAATCCATTAAATTCGCCAATTTTAGTCGGTCAAACCATTAACTAAAGCAAGATGAAATAAGATCAAAGAAAATCCTAAAAATCGCAACGTAAATTTTATAAATTTTAAAATACTAAGAAAAGGAGGTTAGATGTCTTAAATCATGCAAAAACTTATTAGCCGCTACAAAGTGGTATTTATGTAATTTTAGGAATCAATTTCAATTGGTCCGCTGATCCTCAGTATCAACCATGTGAGGACAAATATCTTTATTAAAATCCAAGCAAGTTTCCATTGTTCATAGTTGTAGAAAAAAAATTGTTTTTGAATGTTTCCAAAAATCATCACTGCATAGCAAAAGTAGTTTTCAAAGTAAAACCCTAAATCGGCGCTATTGGAAAGTTGGTAATTGTGGAATGCTGCGGTAATGTTTGGTTATTACTTATTAGTAATCGAAAGAAATGATAGACTGTTGATGTAGTCTAAGAATTTATGAATATGTTGATTTGGTTCACCCGACGGTGAAGTTAGAGGTGGACACTCGGGCTGAGCCTTTTTGGACCGGTTTGAGGCACGGCCCAAAGCCCAGCCTGACACAAAGCAGGCCATGCCAGGGCCACGAACTAGGCACGATGGGCAGCACCGGGTCTAGATACTGTAGCAGCACGAAGACACTGTAGCACGATAGGTACTGTAGCTATCGATATGCAAACAGTGCTAGGTGTCAGTTACTATAGCAACCAACATGTAAACAGGACCGAGTGTAGATACTGTAGCACCAGCTTCGCTACAATGTTTTGGCTATAAATTCGGGTTCCGGATTCAGAAAATTGATGAAAATTGAGAGAAAAAGAAAAGGAAGGTGAAGAAATTTCACCTGAACCAGATAAAAAGGACACAATAAATCGTATTACGTGGTAATAGTATATGGTGTCGTCCGTCTGTTCGTTTGGATACTTAAGGGTCGTGGCTTCTACTCCCATGAAGATCCGACATATCCATTTCCGCTACTACATCTAGGCGTTGAAGCTATGAGCTTCACGAGAGCTTCTCCAAATACAAAGCGCTCCTACCACTACGGTACACATTTATTGCTTTTGATATTTTATAAATCTTGATTGTAATGCATGTGATCGATCCAAGAAGAGAATAAATTTTTAAAATTTAGTGAGTCTTTCCCACCCTAATTTCCCAATAGGTTATACAAATCTACTCTCAACACAAGCATCCTATTCAAGGCTTGCACGGATTTCTTTTCCCAGGCACATGGGTGACGGTTTAGTCTTCGGATTGCTAGTCACTAGATTGTGCGCGTCCTCTTTTTTATTCATGTAAGGCTGTGTGCTTCAAACGAAGCAGAGGCCGGAAGTATTTTCAAGAACTTATATCGTCTTGATATAATGTTCTTGAAATTAATAAAATCTTCCGTTATAAAAAAAAACTTTGAATAAGGAATATGCTCTTTCGGGAATCAACACAACAACCTGCTAATGAGCTTAATAGGCCTCATGATTTTAACAAAGAAGCTTTCACCTGATTCGCTCACGTTAGTAGTAATGAATACAAGGCACTTGCAAAGGTGTTAGTTTCTGTAACTGTCCATTGAACTTCAATGCCTGTTCAAAGTTCAAGCAGCACATATCGTGTTCACAGTCAACACCAGATCAAGTGCCTTGTCTTATTTCACTCTCTGTCAATTCACACAGCAAAGTTTTTCTTAACAAATCTTTTTCCCAGGCATGCTAATGTAACAATAATTACTCTTTTACATATAGGATAATTATGTACGTTAACATGAATAGAGGTTACTTTGTTTTGTGCATGGCAAAACAGTATTACTAGGACACTTATGTCCAAAAAATTTTGCCGAATCAGAAACCCCGAATCTGAGTCGAATTACAAATCTGTGTCTGATTCCAAATAGCATTTCTTGTATCAATTTTTTTTGCCAATTCGGACACCCTGAATCTGAGTCAGATTTCAGCTCTGGGTCCGAGTAACACTGGCAATAACTAGATAATTGGCTGGAAGACGGGCCATTTTCCATAAGAGCCCGTTTGGATTCAGGGAATTGGGCCGAATTGAAATCATTTTCCAGTCTCATCGTGTTTGGCCTGTCTCGAATTGGAAACTGCGATTCCAAGGCCTGAATCAGCAGCCACGATAGATTCCTGGGCTTAAAAATAGAAACCGATTCCATTCCCACCGATCGCTCGCCTCCATCCATCTTCCCTGCGCCATGGCGGCTAGGGTTTCGCCGCCATCGCAAAATATCTTCCCGACACGGTCCGGCTCGCCTCTCGCCGCCATGGCGGCTAGGGTTTCTAGTGCCGCCTCCATCGCCCCTCTCGCCTCGCCCTCTCGCTTCCGACACGGTCCGGTCTCGCCTCTCCTGCTCCTTAGCGTCTCGCTCGGGACCTCCACTTCCCATCCTCAATCTGGTGACCCGTCTCCCCGGTGTCCTCAGATCTACAGGTATCGCCCCTTCACTTCCTTTGATCTGAGAACCATTGTAGAACACTACTGCTATTCAGTTCGTGTAACTTGGGTAGTTAGTACCAGATCGATTACCTGTTCCAATGTGTCTTTAGCATTTTCCTTTGATTTTTGGACATGACAATGCACAATTATGAAGAGCTTTTTTCAACTATCTTTAACCATGTACAGCTCTACTCTGATCTGTGCGTTGTCAAGCCACCTGCCTCACACCGCCCGTTCTGAGATTTTATCTGCGCGCTCTAGGCCGGCGTTATCTGCTCCACACATCTCCTTGGCCAGGCACATCAAGGTAATCAATCGATCTGGATGTATGTCTGCTTGTGGAATAACTCACCAGCCAGAAAAGATGTTTGATGATCTTGCAATTAGTTGCAACTTATAATAACTCTGTTAATTCTAGTGTCAAATAATAACTTATAATAACTCTGTTAATTCTAGTGTCAAATAATCTTACATTACACAAATGATGAGATGCTGACATGTGAAAGAGCAGAGTCTACGAGTACATGAGACAGAGAAATAATATATGTACAATTGTGCATTATTTCTTAAGATTCACTTTACTTATGGTGCAACAAAGGCAATATGAGCTATACAATAGTATCACAAAGCATGAGGCAAAACAGACAAGAAAATTAAGATGTCAAGTTAATCGCCAACAAGAGAAGTATTGTTGCTTGAGATGAACATTGAATATTTTCAAAATTAGTGTATCTAATTCCAAGATGAAAACTCATAGTCTCAAACTACAAGCCGTTACTTAAAATTGAGTGTTTGGAGTATTTGTAGTGTCATAATGCTGCAGCTTGTTCAAAGGAGAATCTTACAAATATTACCAAATTATTATACAGACTATTATGTTTTGGAAGAATAGATGCCTGTCTGTTTAGCAAACATATCAAATAGTGAGCCTAGAATTGTTTTTTGTGATCAATAGTGAGCACCTAAGCACCACGAATTGGGGGAACAATTCCCTCCTTGAGCTATGCGATAATATCTATATTTTGTTACTTTGAATAAAAATATGATCACAAATTCAGTCTTTCTGGTTGCAAGCTCCCATTATCTCGCTTGATGTTGGTGTCTCAACCTGCATACCTTTCTCCTCTCGGGTCCTAAGTAGTAGAACATGTTAAAGATCATGACTAGGTGTGTTATTTGTAGCACTAAAATATTGTATTTACAAAGCAATGGACCAATCAGCATGTTAAATCCTGGCTTTTGGGGTTCATTTGCTCTTACTTTTCGGTTTCTTAATATAAGGTTATTTGTTCATTGTGGTTAAATTGGTAGAGTTGAATCATGAAACAACCTATGAATCACAAATTCACATTTGTCTCTGCAGCTTTATTTCCTAATGGCTTTATTTCGGGAATGGAATAGGCTTATGTAGTGAACCTATCCTAATTATAGTATCTAATTTATTCCTCGACTAACATTCAACATCTGCGAAGTCATATTGGCTTGGCACTGGAGTTACTCCTGATTTTAGTGAAGAATATCTCTGTACCAATTACCAACAAGATTTAATACAAGATGAAGCTATTAGTAATATAATAAGACAGAGTTAGTAATGTATGTACCCTTTGTAATCGAGGATTGTACTGGACAAGGTAGAGCAAGCTTATACATCATTGTTGAAACTTGTTAGGAAAATAAAGAGAAAACAGATGTGTATTGGTATTTCTTAAAGCAGTTGAGTGCCTTATTTCTTCATACTAAAGCATTTTCCTAATCATGTACTGTAGATGCCCAACAACAATGTGCATTTTGTTAACACAACCGAGGTTGAAATGAGGTTCAAACGTAGGAAGAAAAGAAAGAGTGTAGCTGCTATGTTTGTTTTCTCCGTCATGACTATGATTGCACGTTGGTATCATAAAAGAAGACCTAGACATATTGTTGGTAGTGGTGAAATGGTAGAGAGAGACGTTGAAAGAAGAAAGCAAATGCTAAGGAATCTGTATCAGGGGTCAAATGTTTACTGCTATGATAGTTTGCGCCTAACTAAGAGGTCATTTTTTGACCTATGTGCCATCCTACGTGAAAGGTGTGGTATGCATGACACTTTAAATGTGTCGGTAGAAGAAAAGGTGGCAATCTTTTTGCTTATAGTGGGCCATGGCACAAAGATGAGGATAATTCGTAGCACATATGGGTGGTCACTTGAACCGATTAGCCGTCATTTCAATGAGGTACTATGTGGTATTCTAGCATTATGCAATGACTTTATTAAGCTACCCGACCCATCAGCCGCACAACCTGAGGATTTGAAGTGGAAATGGTTTGAAGATTGCCTTGGTGCACTAGATGGTACACACATTGATGTTTTGGTGCCTTTGGTCGACCAAGGAGGTATAGGAATAGAAAGCGCGGATCGGCACCAATGTTTTAGGTGTGTGTGATCGGCAGATGAAGTTTGTCTATGTTTTAGCGGATGGGAAGGTTCGCATCGATTCACGTGTGTTGCGTGATGCGATGGCACGAGATGATGCTTTTGTTGTTCCAAATGGTAAATACTACCTAGTAGATGCTGGATACACCAATGGGCCGGGATTTCTTGCTCCATATCGATCCACTCGCTACCACTTGAATGAATGGGCTGCTCAAGGGAATAACCCATCTACTGCAAGAGAGCTATTCAATCATGCATTCGTCACCAGAAATGTGATTGAGAGGACGCTTTGGGTTATTGAAGATGAGGTGGGCTATCTTGAGAAGTAACTCATATTTTGACTTACAAAATCAGGTATACTGAGATAGTAATCTAGCAAAAATTCAATTTTTAATTTATGTAAGCATGTAAACTCATTTGTACTAAATTCATGCAGATCGAATAATTAATGCTTGTTGCATATTACACAACTTTGTAATTGATAGACAGAGAGATATGGATGATTTACTCATACATCAAGTTGATGAAGTGATATCTGTTGAATCTGCTGAAGCTCAAAGTGAAATGAGTATGATTACACATGTTCAATCATCCAATGAGTGGAACAATTTTAGGGATACTATGGCTAACCAAATGTTTGTTGATTACCAAGCTAGACGTGGTCAATAAACTTACTTTCAATGTATGGTTTTTTCTTACTTTTACAAATTGTATGTATATTGTTGTATGACTATGTGTGGGTAAAATTGTATGTTCTCACCTTCAAATATGTTGTTGTAGGACATGGAGAAGAGCAAGAAGTCGTGCCGAGGTTATGTTGCTTGGAATGATGACATGGACAAAGCACTTCTTGATACTTTTGTGGAACACTATAACAAGGAGATAAGTGTCAAAATGGTTGGAAATCTCATGTCTACACAATTGCCATAAAAATGTCCGTGAGACATGTGGTGTGGATATCACAAAAGAAAACATCATGTCTAGAAACAAGACCTTTGACAAGCACCGCACCATTATCAATGGAATGCTTGGGACCAGTGGATTTGGTTGGAACTCAAACAAAAATAGAATCTCTGTTGACAGGACGCAGCTTTGGGAAGCTTATATTGAGGTAGATTTTCTATTCCTTGCTTCTATTGTTCCATGACTACTGTTTGGTAGGCTGCAACTAGTAGTACTTGAACCAACACATAAATACATATTATGGGGAGAGAAGAATCCTCATGGAATTGCCTGGTGTTACCCAAATGTTGATTATGAATTTGGCGCACATACATCTTGACGAATCATGGGGAGAGAAGATATATTGTAGTATTATGGGGAGAGAAGAATCCTCATGGAAATAAGATTTAGATGAGTTTTTTGGGATCACACTGAGGATTTTTTTTGAACGTAAACACACTGAAGAATTTATGGATTACTTCAATTGCCAAATTAACTTTTCTGTTTACTGTGTTTTTAAAAAAGTTTTCTGTTTTACACGGAAAAAATGATGTCAAATTGTTTCTATCTGGCATTTGCCAACATGACTTTATAGCTAAAATATTTGCTAACTACCCATTTGGAGGAACCGTAGCTTTTGCCAAAAGCTGCCTCTTAGCTTTTAGCTAAAAAGTGGCCATAGCTGATGATTGTATCTCTTCCTGAGAGGCGGTTTGGTAGTTTCGCTTATTGGCTGGGAGTATGAAAAGTTTGATATACACCTTTACATTTGTTCTCTCCATGTGATTTGCAAGCTGATTTAAATCATTCTTGCAGAAAAATAAGGAGGCAAGTGGGTACAGGTACAAGACTGTCTTGTTTTGGGATTTAATTAGTCTAGTATATGGAAAAGATCATGCAACTGGTGAGGCTGCTAGGACAGCGGCAGATAGCTCAAAGGAAATGGCTAATGAAGCTATTAGCATTAAAGATCCTAGTTTATCTTCAACATCTGCAAGTCTAAAAAGGCAGCGCTCTGGTGACTCCTTTACTTCCATGATGGCTGAAAAGTTTGACAAGTTCACCGAAGCTCTTAAAGATGAGAGACCAAAAGGCTCTTCCTCCAAAGAAATTCTTGCAACATTGAATGAGATAGAAGGGTTAGATGAAGATACGGAGCTTGAATTGTATGATATCCTAACGCTAACGAGCTAAGTTTGAGAGTTTGTTGGCACTACCAATGGAGAGGAGGAAGAGATGGCTCTCAAGCAACTCAAGAAGTGATGAATAGCTTGAAAATGTCATCTCTTTTTTATGTTTGATGAAACTCCATTCTGCTTTTCTAGTTAGGTTCGATTAAAACAAATCGTAATAGTTGTGTCTCCCTGTCACTTGTTAGACATTGTGTGAAATCAAGATCTGAACTTGTGTGCCGATAACACTTTGTTGTTTCATGATCGGTGTGATTGATCCATTTGTAAATTCTGTGCTAGCTAGTGATCCAAATCCTCATAACTCGATCATTCTGCTAGCTAGTGATCCAAACATAGATTCTGTAATTTCGCTCATCCAAACAACATTTTGAAATTGATTCTCGAAATGAATTCTATGTTCACCCAAATGTAAAAATTGAATTCAATCAAATTCTACGTAATTGAATTCTTGTTGAATCTGCTTCCTAGAATATAATTCAAAAATCAATTTCAATTCCTAGGATCCAAACAGTTGTAAGGGAATTCCTTTAACTCGATTATTTTAGTCGAATTGTCGCAACGTCAAAACCAGTGGTTTCTTTCAACATGCTCTGGGTTCTTCACCGTTAAATTTGTCTTCGATTATTTTATCGTGCATCTATGCTTAACAAGTGGCATCTATCACCGTTAATTGAAATATTATAGTAGATTGTTTTTCGTGGTTTTTTTAAGTAGCATCTATCACCGTTAATTGGAACATTATAGTAGATTGTTTTTTGTGGATTTATTTTTCATAAAGATTTTTCCACGTTAAATATTATGTCCAGTCAGCAATGCGTTCATTCTTAAGCCGAACACCATTAATGCCAAGTAGCCAAGCACCTTACAAACTATCATACTATCATTCCGACATTAACACCAAACATTACTACAACTACAAATCAAACAAACAACTAGAAGAAAAAGATCGAACATCTTTGCCCAAGCTATGCTCGAAAGTAGGATTACTATTACCAGTCGAGCTCACGCGAAATCCTCCACCAAGATTTGCTTCTCCACGGCCACCGCCTCCTCCTCCTTCCCCTCCTCTCCATTGCCTTCTTCGGATCCCGATTCACTGAGCCCCTCCTTGATCCCCTCGACGCAGCCCTTCTCCCGTCCAAGCATCCCCTCCTGCTCTTCCCCGACCACAACAACCCTATCTTCCTCATCTCCGCGCTGAATGAATTGTTGGTAAATCTAGAAAGAACCTCTACAGGCAATATAAAACAATCTCCTGATCACTGCACTGACATTCTGACAATAATTATGAAATAAACAATACATAAAAATATGTTCAACGAATGTTATTATATAAACTATTTAACACAGGTTGGTATTTATGAAATAGTGGCAGATCACAAAGCAATAACTAATTCAACTATTGGTTATTCAAGCAATCCTGAACACAAATTGCAACTAAATTGAAGAGCATCCCAAAAATGTACAGCCAAAAATTTTGCACATTGATGTTTCTTGAAGGACGCCTTTTTATGATAGCCTGCATTGTGCAAAGAAGAACAAATGTCTTCAACTCTTAAGGAAATCCCTTGACACTTCACATTGAATCTTTCTAAAGTCACATATGAAAAGAGGAGCAATAACACACAGTCACATACTTCTGTGTATACCCCAGCAAAATCACCTGAAAAAGAAAGAGCATTCAGCTAGTTGAGTTAGGAAAATTCTGTTGGATGTAGCATGTCTAAGTGACAATAGAATGCTTTTTCTCGTCAGTGACTCACAATTGCCATCATCCAACCTTGAATAGGGTTTGAAGAACATGATCGACTCGAGTGCAGCCAAGACAGAGAAGAATAAATGCAGCCCAATGGATTTCACTTAGCCTAAAAAGAACAGAAGGCATTCATTGATGAAACATAAGATCCCATGCTAGATTAAGAATGGGAAACAAAAGCTGCCTTATTGGTCAAGAAAATGGTGCAAACAATTATGGAAATGAAGAGGAAAGACAAGAACAGTTTTGGCATTTAAAGAACACCATAAAGATTACGATGGCCACTAAGAAAGTTAGTAAAGCATCGACTCTTGAAACTTTTAGCATGTCGAATTAATATATTTGCAAAGATATTAATACGAACTATATACGCCAAATGCAAAAGACCCCAAAAATCTAGCATTTGAAAATGTCTATAAGTGTCATGTAACACATGTTCGTGAGGTCAGGCCTAACGATGACAATTTGTGTGCAAATCAACTTTAGTACATCCATGTTGTCACATAACTATAACGCTTTTCTCGCAAGGTATTCCAAATTCCTACATTATACTCAAAGGCTTAAAATGAAAAAGGAGTAAAGAAAATAAAACTAACTAGATGCCATAAAGATATCGCAAATTAGTAAAAGGAACACACATATTATCATCTTCCTCTATTCTCAATTTCCATCGCTACATCCGAATCGCAAATCCTGCTCGCTGCTCACCTCCGAATCGGCAAACCAGAACCCTAGCCCCGCCCCCACCCTCCGATCCATGGATGCTGCCTCCGATCCCCATATTCCTAGCGCCGCAGAGAGGAAGCCGCCATGGGTTCCGCCGCCGCCGAGGAGACCGAGGCGCAACCAGTAGGCCGCAGCTGCCGCCGGGCTAGGACCAGAGGCGGAGGTGGAGCGGGGCCGGGCCGAAGGGAAGCGGATCGGGGAGGCGGCCGCCGAACGGGAGGAAGCATCGACGCCGCCGGAAGCGCCGAAGGTCTGGCCGCCGAGCCCAAATCGACTAGGGTTGCAATTTTTGGTGGAGACTGAGACCGGTCCGAGAATGGAAATTTGGAATGGCGCCTGCCGCCTGGACCTGGACTGGGTCTGGCCGAATGGGGAATGCGGTTCGGTTTCGGTTTTTCTTCGGGTTTTTACCGACAGAACCGTATCACCGAAACCACATTTCTTCAAAACTGCATCAAAACCGAAACCGGTCAAACCGATTTGACCGGTTCGGTTCGGTTTTTCTGGTTCGGTTTGTTTGGTTCGGTGATATTGTGCACAGCCCTACCGTGCAGTGCTATGCAATGCTTGAAAATCCAGTTTACATGACACGTGGACTTCCGGAGGACACTGGCTAATCGGAACGAGCTCCACAATTTTTTTTTCAAATCTAATTTCTCTGTGAACATAATTATAAAAATAATCTTCTCCTTAACTACGAAAGCACCGACAGACAATGTGTCACCTGATGTGGTGGCAGGAGGTACCACACAACAAGAGATCGGAATGAGCGACCTGTCGAGCAGTTTCACCTCGATAGTATTAATTAAGCGATTTAATTAAGCAAAGTTATTAATTAAGTGATTAATTAATTAAAGTGAATACTTAATGGCATTTCATGCCGAGCAGTGCTACCTTGGCAGAAACCTTGCCGCGGCTTTGCGGCACGATAGGTGATATGTGTCACCTGTCACGTCTTTTATGGTCGGGAATGGAGTTATTTTTATAAATTATTTGAAATGTTGTAGGATAAAAAAAAGTTCGCGAGGGAGCCGGAAAAGGATGGCTTCAATCAGAATAGCCACGTGACCACATATATGTACTCTTTTTTTTGAAACGATATATTCACGTATGTATGCAATCAGGTCTCTCCTGGATGCAATTAATCCGTTCTAAATTTGTAGCTTACGAAGTGCAAACACAAACTAAACACAAAACGGAATGTCTAATTTAGGTAGGGGTGAAAACGGGTTGGATATGGACGGATATTGTACTTTTCATATCCTGAAATAACCAAAAAATTTCAAAAATGGATTTATTCGAATTCACTGGATTTATTTAAATTTTGCCGAAAATTTCCCGAATTTCCTTGTGCCATTTTCGGACCCTTTCCGTTTTTGGCCGAGCACCCGAAAACCCGCTTTCCCTTTTTGTTTCCCACCTCCACCCCACTCCGGCCCGACTAAATTCCGGCCCATTTTTCTTCCAGCCACGCCAGCACTTTCTTTTCTTGTTCTTCTTCCTCCTCACAGCGTTCTTCCGCTCGGTTCTTCGCCCAGCTGCCGCCTTACGCCTCCGGCCAGCCCGCCGCGTGAGCGCCACGCCAGCCCATCGCTCGCAGACGGTGTCGTCTTCCCCTTCATTGCGCAGTTGACTTCATCGCCGAGCTCCAGAGCCATCATCACACCGCCCATCCCGTCGCCATAACTCCCCATCTTTTCGCCGCCCGACACCTTTGCGTCGCGCCGCGCCCCTAGATCCCCTCCTCAGCCAGCCTCAGGCTCCGCACCGCGCCAAAAAGCTCGCCAGAGCCTTCTCTCTCTCCACCTCAGCGCGAGCTCCTCCCCGCTCAATTCCGGCTATAAATGACTTTCCCCGTGACTTTTTGCTTCGCCTGGAGTTCGCCAAGTCTTGCGCTACCTTCCCCTCAAACCCATTCGTCCTCCCGAGCCCTCAGTCGCCGGCGCCATCATCATCTTCTCCGCCTCCGGTGCCCGCCCGCCGCCCCACCTCTCCGCATTCTCTTCCGCTTGTTTCTTCCTTGCTCCGAGTTCCCCGAAGCGCCCTCCCTCTCCCCCGCTATTTCTTCCAAGCCCCCGAGCTCTTTTTCGCCGGATTCACCTGCGTCTTCCCCGTCTCCGGTGAGTTTCCCAGCGCCTCTCGCCTCGCCATTTCTCGTCTCTCTGGCGAGGGGTCCCCGCCCATCGACGCCTAGCCATTTCGCCGATGGCCGGGATCACGAGTCAACGACTTCACACAAGAAGTCGAGCGCATAGGCGAGGTCACAGATACGTGCGGTCAAGACGGCCAGGATTTTATGGTCGAAATTCAGATAATGTCAAATTTTAATTCAAAAATCCCATTTTCTTTATTTCGGTTTTCAGATTTTGAATTCTAAATAAACCAAAATCGATTTAAATTCAGAGAAAATACCCAAAATCCCTAAAAATTCCCAAAATCCAAAAATACCAAAAATACATATTCTTGACCGCTTTGAGTCACGAGTCCAAAAATGATCTCCGCTTTGCCATACCAATTCCGTAAAATTCCAACATACCCTTAACTCCGTCCTACCATTTTTCTCTTGTTCCTTTTTTCTTTTCTTTTTGTTGTTTTATTCGCTTATTTATTGGTTGCTTTTCCTCGTTAGATCCGACGCCGAGCAACCATTGGCACGAATCTCGGAGCAGAGCAGCTTGCCTGAGTCTGTCGCAGAACCAGAGCCGTCCGGCCGCATAATTTACATCGAATCGCCTCGTTAGGCGAACCTCTAAACTCGCAAGGCAAGCCACACTCCTTGAACATGTTTGATCCTATTATTCCGTATAATTACTGTATGTATTTAGTTACTGCATTTTGTCTGTAAATAGAGTAGAAATCTAAAAACGGAGCTAGTTTGGAAAGACTTGACTAGTTAAACCCACTTCCTTGTTAAAACCCTGTTGAGTACGCCATATTCATTTGTAACCCTAGGTTATCAATTATGAACTACCGTAGGTTAGCCATATTAATAAACATTGTTCTTCTTTTATTATTTAAAACCCCCGAGTCTTGACTCGGGGCACATTTATAAAATCTGCTACGGTTTGGGGGACAGTATTGGGTGGACCACGAAAGGTGGATGCTGGCCCAATCCCCAAACTGATGACAAGCCCAGTGTGGTGTGAAAAGGGTATGGGAGGTACCGGTGGTGCGGTGTGTGTCGGGCTTGTCTTCGGCAATTAAGGATCAACCCTCGGGCAAAGTAAATAACTCGAACCCTCTCAACCACAAGTTGGGTCTGGTCACTTTGTTGGCATGATCCACGAGTCTAAGATATTGTCTTTCCCTTGAATGCCTATGTGGACCCCATTTTGTGTTGGCGGAATGGGGGCGTTGAGGTTAGGGGTGAAACGAATGGTGCGGCCATTCGCGGTTTTACAATGAGGATTTCTCGGTTGGTCACTCTGTAGGTCCACTTTGGCCAAGTGGGCCTTGGAATCGGGATTTGCACCGCCATCGGGTAGGAGCTAAAGAGGGGAATTCAATGAAAGGTTATGTTAATCTCGGTCCGCCAAGATGCATAAAAGTTGCATGTTGATCTATAGTGGCACTAACGATCGTGAGATATCTCGTGGGTAAAGTTGAGTAGCTCACAGAGTGATCTAAATGGTATTCAACACGCCGTGCTTCCTGCTAATGAAGTCAAGTTAATTTCGGGTGATTCCGGTAACTGAGCTTGAGTAGTCTTGATAATAAATTGTCGTAACCTGGATTTTGTTAAAATCAGTGATGGTGTTGTGATAATGATGATGATTGAGTGATTTATGTTTCTTTTGTACTATACTTAATCCTAGGTCATGCATCCACCAAATAATTAAACTTATGCCAATTCCTTGAAATCCCGTGCATGTAATATTCAGAATTTCCGTGTGGTTTGTTGAGTACGGTTGTGTACTCACCCTTGCTCCTAACCTATCTTTTAGAAATTCAAGAAGATGACGAGATGCAGAAGAACGTAGATCGCGATGTTATTTGGTTTTGAAGGCCTTGGTCTATCTGCTCAAGCTTTTCCTGTGGTTGTTTTTGGTAATGTATCTGGTGCCAGTCGCACCTTTTGTAAAACTCTGGCCGTTAGGCCCTTAATTTATCTATAAAGTATTCGTCATTTGCTTTTTGTCTAGCGATGTACACTTGGTTACCTACAGCTAAATTCTCGGTAGTCAGATAGATGATACGCACCCCCTAAAAAGGGCGGTCCGTTATAAGTGGTATCGAGCTTGACTTGACCAAGAGATCAAGACCTTAAGGTGGTTTAGGATTGTTTCTCAAAAAGGGATTATTTAAACTTAACAAAACAGATTACGAAAACAAATAAGCATATTTGCTATCTTCTTTTTTCACCTCTTCTCGCCTTACCTAAATCTCTGCTTCCAAAATCAATTTAAGGTTTCTATTCTCAACTAATTTCAAAACTCCCAGATTAGCCGATGACGATAGGTTTTCCTCATCCCTAGAAATTCTTAGTAGTCGCTTAGGTGATGGACCTAACCCATCCGCTGATTTACCAAGAAATTTCGCCATGATAGATCGCTAAACTTAGATCGCACCACTTTTGTGATAAGTCTTTTGGTAGTGTAACATGGATCATATTGGACCTTAAGATGGTGCTAAGTATGACTCCATAATATAAGAACCACTATGTTTCCTAATCTCTGATATTTTTGTTTGGTCTTAAATATCCGTATAACTCTACCCAACTCAAAAGACTCCCTCTTCTCGCCTAAGACCTCGCTTATTCACTCGCCTTACCCCCAAGCTCTAAATCTTACTTACCTCCGCTTGCTCAAAACTGCGCGTAACCGAGTAAGAGTCGAATAAGCCAAGATGGTAGGCATTGATCACCCCACGCCCGAAAGCGAAGAAGCAGAATCTCTGTAAAACCCACCCAACCCGACACAAATATTAGCTATGATGGAAAGGAACCGATACCAGGCCGAAAGATACCATACACAAATAATGGAAAAGATGTTAGACCAACTCACAAACTAGGTCACATGGACACCCTCACGGTGATTACAATGTGCCGAGGGAATATTGAAGATCAAGATGGCCGACTTTCAAGACCGAACCCCATCTTTTCAAGCATAGCGAGTAACCACTTGCCGCAGAAGATTGGATAAGAGACATTCAGAGAAAACTCGACACAATTCAGTGCTCAGACCGAGAGCGAGTATTATACGCTTCACATCAATTGCAAGGTCAAGCATTGGCATGGTGGGTCAACTTTCAAATTGAAAAGGACGGACAAGGAACAACATGGCAGGAATTCAAGGAAGCATTCTTAAAAGCCCACATCCCTGCAGAATTGGTGGCAGCTAAAAGAGGAGAATTTCTGACTCTCCGCCAAGGTGGGAGAACAGTATTGGAATATTACCACCAGTTCAACCAGCTGTCCCGTTACGCCCCGGGAGAAGTAGATACAGAAGCGAAAAAGATAGAAAGATTCTACAAAGGCCTACAGGAAAATTTGAAGTTCCACATCACAGCACTTGACTTCCAAGACTTATCAACAATGGTCAACAAGATGATAATGACCGAGGAAACCCGGAGCGACTTAGAAGGTGTTCGGAAAAGGAAGGCCCAACCAACAAGGATACTGAACCCAAAACCGCTAAGGATACTGATGCCAGAGTCTACCTCCAATTTCCCTGTCAAAAGATCGGCTGTAGGCGAACAGAGACCGATACCTGCCAGGTTTCAACCCAAGAAAGGAAAGTGTTCCAGTTGCAGAGGAAATCATTACGCAAAAGATTGCCCTCACAAGACCGTGGTCTGTTTTCACTGCGGACAGACGGGACATTTCAGACTTCATTGCCCTAGGAGAAGCTTACCATCCAGTATGGCCAAGGCTCAGGCATCCAATTCTATCTCGACAGACCGACAGATTGTGCCGTATCAGCCGCCGAGACAACAACAAGAGTGGCTACAAGGAAGAGCACCATTTGAGGCCGAACCAAACCCCACTGCCCCGAGGAACTCGCAAGGAAGGATAAATCATCAGTCCGCCGAAGAAGCCGTAGAAGCCACAAATGATGTAATCGGTAAGTTTCAAGATCAGTCTTAGCCTGCATTACTCCTTTTCACCTCGGTGCAACTCCACTTTTTGGTTTTGTTGGATCTTGTTTGTAAAGATGGTTTCGTCTATTCTCCTTCACCTATCTTTATTTCCAAATACCTGAGAAATTGTTAGCAACTTGGTTCAAGTGTGAAGATCCTAGAAATTGATCATTCAAGGAGTTAAATTCATGGTCAGTTTGATGATGATAAAGATGGAAGGACAGGACATCGTTCTTGGTGTGAGTTAAGTTAACCAGGCATAAGGCAGTGCTAGGTTATAGAGAGAAAAAAAAACTTATCACTCACAACACGACCATGGACAACGAGTGACCGTGCAAACAAACCCCGAGCTAGTGAAAAGTGAACGCA
Source organism: Guadua angustifolia (assembly GCA_036346375.1). NCBI lineage: Eukaryota > Viridiplantae > Streptophyta > Magnoliopsida > Poales > Poaceae > Guadua > Guadua angustifolia. The sequence goes on from JAYEVE010000873.1 coordinate 85,289, forward strand.
ATAGCGCTCTCACCTCAGAAAATGCCAAGATCAGGAATACCCAAATAAATCAACATAAAGAGTAACCTGACCCACCATGGGAAAACCAGTCAGAGATGAAGTACTTTAATCTGCAAATGATATCGAGAGAATCCATACACTTCGTCAGAATTCCAATTGGATCCTTTGGACCAGATCAAGACAACCAGCAAGAAGATGAGAAAATTTAACCGTAATGGAAGGGAATGGCAGATACCAACCCTCAGAGACACTCAGAAAATGAATAGAACATGTTACGGCTCTATAACCGTATATGTGATAATAAAGATATAAGAGGATTGATTTTGACAAAGAAAGTAGCCGAGGATATCCTGTGCAGTATTGTATGTCAGAAGGGATAAGATTGACTATCAACTGATCGCCAGTCCACTACGACCACTTCCGATCCGAGACAGGAAATGGGACGAGATCAGAATAAGATTGTGTCACCAGACAACCTAAAGACTCAACGAGGATTTGATACAATTTCAGTGACAACTGTCAGAATGACCAAGAGTAGCCCACTTCAATCCCAGAGAATCGACTTTCGACAGGAATAAATTAACAGAGCTATACTTCACACAAATAACAGAGCTGCGTGGAATTCCAAGGAAAACTTTATCAAGATTTAGGAAACAAATCAACGCCCAAGCACTAGAAGTGTCTGCGTGAAGCAATGGGGACAAACTTGTCAATTAAGTGCAACTTGCGATCGACGGATGTACGTAAAAGCGCCATCTTGGATCAGAAAGTCGTACTAAGGGCAACTGCCACAAAACCTCTTGAACCACCCGCTTACCATTTGCCGAACTCTCCTACAATAACTGCTATCAGACCCATCAGGGGATGTCATCTTTGAGAGCCCTTACGACAGGAGGTATGGAACCCCATTAATTAGGACAGAGGTCGAAAAAAAAAGACAACCCTCTGGGCCACATATCGTTCGCAATAAAGAAGCCCATGAGAAAGTCAAAAGAAAGAAAAGTGGATATATAATAAATATGTATATATGCTGCATAAGAGGGACAAAAGAGTTATGCGACCAACAAATGTAAGGATATCAGTTCCTGAGTCAGACACTTGGCCTAACAAAAAGCAACGCCTCAAGTCAGAGCGCAGATTCTAGGTTTAATAAAAGACTTGCTTTCAAAAATGTTTTGCCCGTACCAGAATTACCAGCAGAGCAGAAGAAGTGACCCACAATTCACCGTCGAGACTGAAATTAACTCAAGCAGACCCACGATCCCAAAGGAAGAAAAGGACAAATGATAATCAATGCATCAAGTACAAATTGAAAAGAATTGACCCGCAGAACGACATAGCCTATATTGAGAAGCCAGTTGGAATCAACGAGAAAAGTGAACCAGGAGCTCAGAAACAAGAATGTCAGAAGGTTCGGAATATTGCAAGGAGATCACTCTGGAGGAAACCACCTGAGAAAAGCGAATCGGGATTGCAGCAGGATTTTCCCAACTTGGCCCCTAAGGAGTAAATCTCGGGGACGAGATTTATTTTAAGGGGGGTAGGTTGAAATAACCAAAAAATTTCAAAAATGGATTTATTCGAATTCACTGGATTTATTTAAATTTTGCCGAATTTTCCCGATTTCCTTGTGCCATTTTTGACCTCTTTCCGCTTTTGGCCGAGCACCCGAAAACCCGCTTTCCTTTTTGTTTCGCCCATTCCCACTCCGCCCGACTAAATTCGCCCATTTTTCTTCCACCACGCCAAGACTTTCTTTTCCTGTTCTTCTTCCTCACAGCGTTTGCTTCGCCAGCCTTCTCCAAGGCCGCTTCTTTACCCTCGCGTGTGAGCGCCAGCCTCATCCACCATCGCTCGCAGTGTCGTTTTCCCTTCATTGCGCAGTTGACTTCATCGCCGAGCTCCAGAGCCATCATCACACCGCCCATCCCGTCGCCATAACTCCCCATCTTTTCGCCGCCCGACACCTTTGCGTCAAGGCGCCCTAGATCCTCTCCTCACCATTTCAGTTCCGCGACCGCGCCAAAAAGCTCCGCCAGAGCCTTCTCTCCACCTCATACAGCCTCTCCCGCTCAATTCCGGCTATAAATGACTTTCCCCGTGACTTTTTGCTTCGCCTGGAGTTCGCCAAGTCTTGCGCTACCTTCCCCTCAAACCCATTCGTCCTCCCGAGCCCTCAGTCGCCGGCGCCATCATCATCTTTCTCCGCCTGCCCGCCACGCCCCCACCTCTCCGTGATTCTTCCGCTTGTTTCTTCCTTGCTCCGAGTTCCCGCAAGCTCCCTCCCCTCCGCTTATTTCTTCCAAGCCCCGAGCTTTTTTTCACGGATTCACTCGTCTTCCCGCCTCCTGAGTTTCCCACGCCTCTCGCCCGCCATTTCGCTCTCCGCGAGGGTCCCCGCCATCGACGCCTCAGCCATTCGCCGATGGCGGGACCACGAGTCAACGACTTCTTCACACAAGAAGTCGAAGGCTATAAGAGGTCACAGATATCTGCGTGGGTCGACGGTGTGGATTTTATGGTCGAATCTCAGATACCGTGCAGCCCATTCAAAAATCCCATTTCTCTTTATTTCGGTTTTCAGATTTTGAATTCTAAATAAATCCAAAATCGATTTAAATTCGAGAAAATACCCAAAATCCTGTAAAAATTCCCAAAAATCCAAAAATACCAAAAATACATATTCTTGACCGCTTTGAGTCATTGAGTCCAAAATGATCTCCGCTTTTGCCATACCAATTCCGTAAAATTCCAACATACCCCGAACTCCGTTCCGCCATTTTCTCTTGTTCCATTTTTCTGCTCTTTCTTTTGTTGTTTTATTCGCTTATTTATTGGTTGCTTTTCCCTCGTTAGATCCGACGTCGAGCAACCATTGGCACTAATCTCGGAGCAGAGCAGCTTGTTTGAGTCTGTCGCGAGAACCGTGAGCCGTCCGGGCCGGCACCATTTACATCGACTGCCTCTCGTTAGGCGAACCTCTAAACTCGCAAGGCAAGCCACACTCCTTGAACATGTTTGATCCTATTATTCGTATAATTATCAGATGTATTTAGTTAATGCATTTTGTCTCAGAATAGAGTAGAAATCTAAAAACGGAGCTAGTTTGGAAAGACTTGACTAGTTAAACCCACTTCCTTGTTAAAACCTGTTGAGTACGCCATATTCATTTGTAACCCTAGGTTATCAATTATGAACTACCCGAGGTTAGCCATATTAATAAACATTGTTCTTCTTTTATTATTTAAAACCCCGAGTCTTGACTCGGGCACATTTATAAAATCGCTACGGTTTGGGGGATGATTGGGTGGACCACGAAGGTGGATGTTGGCTCAATCCCCAAACCGATGACAAGCCCAGGTGGTGTGGAAAGGGTATGGGAGGTACGGTGCGGTGTGTGTCGGGCTTGTCTTCGCAATTAAGGATCAACCTCGGGCAAAGTAAATAACTCGTAACCCTCTCAACCACAAGTTGGGTCTCATCGACTTTGTTGGCATGATCCACGAGTCTAAGATATTGTCTTTCCTTGAATGCCTACAGGTGGACCCCTATTTTGTGTTGGCGAATGGGCGCGTTGAGGTTAGGGGTGAAACGAATGGTGCGCCATTCTACGGTTTTACAACAAGAGGATTTCTCAGCTTGGTCACTGTAGGTCCACTTTGGCCAAGTGGGCTGCCGAAATCGGGATTTGCACCGCCATCGGGTAGGAGCTAAAGAGGGGAATTCAATGAAAGGTTATGTTAATCTCGGTCCACCGCATGCATAAAAGTTGCATGTTGAGCTATAGTGGCACTAACGACCGTAGATATCTCGTGGGTAAAGTTGAGTAGCTCTGCAGAGTGATCTAAATGGTATTCAATACGCCGTGCTTAAGTTAATGAAGTCAAGTTAATTTCGGTGATTCCCAGAATCGAGCTTGAGTAGTCTTGATAATAAATTGTCAGAATCGGATTTTGTTAAAATCAGTGATGGTGTTGTGATAATGATGATGATTGAGTGATTTATGTTTCTTTTGTACTATACTTAATCCTAGGTCATGCATCCACCAAATAATTAAACTTATGCCAATTCCTTGAAATCCGTGCATGTAATATTCAGAATTTCCGTGGTTTGTTGAGTACGGTTGTGTACTCACCCTTGCTCCTAACCTATCTTTTTAGAAATTCAAGAAGATGACGAGATGCGTAAGAACGAGATCGCGATGTTATTTGGTTTTGAAGGCTTTGGTCTATCTCGCCAAGCTTTTCCTGTGGTTGTTTTTGGTAATGTATCCGTGCCGCCGCACCTTTTGTAAACTCGCCGTTAGGCCCTTAATTTATCTATAAAGTATTCGTGATTTGCTTTTTGTCTAGCGATGTACACTTGGTTACCTACAGCTAAATTCCTAGGTAGCTGTGAAGGTATTTATACGCACCCCCCCTTAAAAGGGCGGTCCGTTACATATCCTAACCCATATTTTTTCTCGATTCGTAACTAGATACTGCTAGCTTGATACGGATACAGATTCGGGTTATTCGGGATACGGATATAGGACGGATATGTGATGGCTTCGGGTCGGAAACGGATAAAAATATATGAATAATGCACGCATATATAGAGTAATATATATTGAATTAAAACTATACGAGTGCATGATTATAATAACAAATTATATATGAATCAAACTCAACAAACATGTAGAAAGAATATGCTACTTTAGGATGAATAAAACCAACTAATTATTAATATAAATGGGCTGATATGGAAAAAATACGATGAAAATGGGCTGTGCCTTACTGATGTCTGAATATGAAAAATCCAAATATCCGATCTGATATCCGAATAAGAAAAATCCGAATATCCGGATCTTGTCTCGTATTTACTGGATATTGGATGCTCCAGATCCGATCCCGAATTCGGATTCAAGTATCCGGATCCGGTTCCAGATCCGACCAGATAGTAAAATCCGGTCCCGACCGGATCCGGTCCTGGATCAAGCAGGAGATATCTAACCCAGTTTCATCCCTAAATTTAGGGTCGCCTGCAGTGACGCTCCTACTGCAAGCTCTTCTCCATGCGACACTGAAAGATCGAGATAGTCGCCTAGAGGGGGGGTGAATAGGCGTTTATAGAATTAAATTTTAGTTCGCAGTGAAAAAGAATCGGACTATCCGACTTTGAATATCGGACTATCCAATATGTATCGGACTATCCGATATACACGATCAGATTATCCGATCAGAGCGAGAACAATCAGATTTATCACAAGTTAGAGCTAGACAAGAGTAAGCAACAAGGAATAGAAGGCTAGCTACAACAATTACTTCAAGACCAATTTAATCAAAGCAACAAGAAAAGACCAAACCAAAGATTTTAGGCACGGTTGGTTTTTCCCGAAGTTCGGATCCTTGAGGGGATCCTACGTCTCCGTTGAGGCGGCTCGGTCACACTTGAGCCGGGGTTTCTCTCAACTCTTTTCCTCCCGGTGTTGCACAAATGCACTCGCCAGTTTCACTCCTTGATCCCTTTCCTAGCGGAGGTGGAATCAAACCTTCACAAACTTCCGAGGCGCACCACACGACGTCTTGGTGGCTCCTGGCGACTCCTAGCCATCTAGGAGGCCTCAATCTCCAAGGGAAACAAATGGAATGCAGATTCGCTCTTGGAAATCGCTCTAGTGCTCAAATGAACTTTCACGGTTTGAAATCTTAGCACTAGAAATTAACTTGCTTCAACTCTCAACAAATATCTCAAAGGAAACTCAAGAGAGAGCAAGAGAATAACCTAGAAGCAATAAATGTTCAGCATAAGGTCTCTTACCTCATAAATGAAAATTAGCCGTTATACACTGTGTCGGACACACATCGGACTATCCGATATGGAACATCGGACTATCCGATGTGTGAAAATCTCCAGATCGACTCCACCCGAAATTCAAATTCTTTTGACCCAAAAGCACAGATCGGACTATCCGATAATAAACATCAGACTTTTCGATATTTCCAGAGAGCACTCAAAAACTTAATCACTTTGAAAATTTTCTAAGTGTATATCGGACTGTCCGATATCAAACATCGGACTATCTGATAATTCCAGAGAGTACCCATTTTCAAAGATGTTTCAAAAACTTTTTAAGTCCATATCGGACTGTCCGATATTAACCATCGGACTATCCGATATTTCCAGAGAGCACCCTTTTCAAATCCTTAAAAAAAATTCTCAAGTCCTCATCGGACTATCCGATGATAAACATTGGACTTTCCGATAATTCCAGAGAGTACTTATTTTAGGACACATACTCACAACGGAAAATCCGATAGTATCGGACTATCCGATATTTCACATCGGACAATCCGATAATAACAGCAAGTTAAAATCAGCGATGTGAGTGTCGTGCTTCGTGTCTCTCAATTATAACTTTTTAAACGGAGTTCATCTGAGCATAGAGACTTTTTCTAAAGCATCTACATTTCATCCCTCTTGATACTACGGCGATCCTATTGACTCAAAACAAATGTAAAAACTACACCGAGTCAACACCGTTCTTCTTTTCCCTTTTTGAGGGTCATCAACGTCCGTAGATGCGTTTCTCTTGGGACTATTACCTGTTCATAAACTTATTGAAACTATTAGTCCCTTAAACATTTGTCATTAATCAACCAAAACACAATTTGGGGCCTAGATGCACTTTTAGACACGTGTTACGCGTGGTGAGGACCAAGGAAGAGCATTTGGAAAATGGAAAGAGATGGCCGCATCGAATCTAACCCCGTGAGGCTATAGTTGTAGTTCTCTACTCCGATCATCTCAATGCATTGAAATGCCTTCAAATCAAGTAGATTTTTGTGAGTTGAATTTTTTAGTTTAAATTTTTAGAGTTGAGTTTTTAGTTTAAATTTTTAGAGTTGAATTTTTGGACTAATTTAAAAATTTTTGAGTTGAAATTTCGATTTGAAATTTTATAGTCAAAACTTTGTAACCAAAAGTTTTTTTTAGTTGAAACTTTTGAACCGAAAGTTTTTCAACTCAAAACTTTTCAAAACATTTTTTTTGAACTGAAAATTTTTTAATAGATAGTTTTTGAACATAAAGTTTTTGAAATTTCCCGTTCTAAAATTTCCTCACTTGAAAATTTTCTGGTTTGAAATTTCTCAAGTTAAAAATTTTCTAGTTGAAAGTCCTCGATTTGAATTTTTCTCGAAGTCGAAATTTCCGAGTTGAATTTTCCTCACTAAAAATTTCTCAAGTTAAAATTTTCGCAATTAAAAGTTTCTCGAGTTGGACTTTTTCCTAGTTGACACGTGTCATCACGAGGGAAAGGTGGAGCTGAACCGCATGTTGGGAAGGATGAGGTTGAGCATGAAATAGTCATTCCCAAAACAAAATTATGGCATGCATGCACAAAACCGGATTGAGATCTTTGTGTGCACAATACATATTGAATACTTTGGAATACACCACGGCCGGTCCTGGCATTCTGGAGACCCGGGGTGAAAACTTATATGGAGGTCCCTTCCACCTCCTCATATATATGTATATATATGTATATGTATATATGTATGTATATATGTATATATATGTATATATATATATATGTATATGTATATGTATATATATATGTATGTATATATGTATACGTATATATATGTATATATATATGTATGTATGTATACGTATATATATACATATATATGTATATGTGTCTACATATATATACATACGTGTGTGTGTGTGTATATATATATAGTCTTATAAGCACACATCATTGAAGAAATTAATATTCGATGCACAAAAATACTTTATAGAACAATTTAAAGTTTATGAAATGACAAATGTAAATTGTAATCATAAACATTTACTTGGCACTTGGCATCATCTTAAAAAATTTCTTCTAACATTTTGTGATACAAAGTCATTGATTATACTATTGATATCAATCTCGTCCAATAACTTCTTCTCGATGCATAAAGTCGCCAAATCATTTAACCTTTTTTGAGTCATTGTTGATCTTAAATAGTTCTTCAATAATTTCAATTTTGAAAAGTTTCTTTCAGCTGATGCAACAGTCATAGGTACAGTAAATAAGATTCGATAAGCAATGGAGACATTAGGATAACAATCCACATCTCTGACATGCTCGAAAATCTCCATAGCGCATAATGCGCCATCCGCAAAGTGAATTTCATAATCTTTAATTCGTAAATAAGATCATGTACCTCAACATCGATGAACCATCATGAGAGAAAGTGTCTGCAAATTTAGTGCAATACTCTTCAAGTTCACTATCATTTAATGACTTCAGGGTGCTTGAGCTCAATAAAAAGCCGAATATATCTTTAAACATCATGAGTTCTTCGAATCTGGTCTTTAAAGAAGTGATCGCCATATCAACCAAAACCAAAAAATATTTAACTTCAAAAGCCCTCTCAGCTTCTAGGATTTCTTCAAAAACCCTCATCAGATCAACTCAGCACACATTTGCTCGCGACTAGGCCAAAAGCCTGGTGTAGTTGCATACCTGAGAGCCCATGACTTTGGGGGCCCGGGGCGGTTGCCCACCCTACCCCCCGGCCCGGGGGCCGGCCCGAATACACATATGCACTACTCGGACGTTAGTTCAAAGCGCATATGCTCAACTATGTTTTCTTAGCATACATGCACAACTATACGGTGCTTGGGTGTCAGACGTGGAGTGAATTAAAGCTCAACTTCGCAGTACGTGTATGTGCCTCCTTAGGCCCTGTTTGGAAGCAATGTATTTCAAAACTATGGTTTTGGTATACTATGGTTTGCAATTGTTTTGTCATGAATACCATGGTTTTACCAAACTCCTTTAAAACTATGGTATTTCTTAGAACTACCAACTGTTTGGACGCAACATCACAAACCATGGTATTTGAGTGGAAATAAACAAAAAGCTAGCCAAAACTATGAAAACTTTGGGTTGGAGTGGAGTTTCAAATACTCCAAAAATACCATGGCATCTACCAAACCATGGTTTTTAATACAAAGCTTTTGACATGGTAACCAAACACCTCATGGTATAAAATACCATGGTTGTCGGCGTATTTCGCCTGACAAGATTCCGCTAACAGGGTGTCTACTCCCTAGACGAAAATTATGGTTCGGTAGAGGGCATCTTTGTGGCTGGAAACCCTAATGTCTCTCGACGATGGATTCCGGGTATTAGTAAGCTGGTGGACATAATGATTTACCCAGGTTCATGCCCCCGATGTGGGTAATAGCCCTACGTCCTGCTAGTTCTCCGTTGAGAAAATGGGAAGCGCTATAAGTGTGTTTTCGATGTTCCGCTTCTATGCTTCTTGTTCTAGCTAATTGCCACCCCTTCTTCATGCACCAGGACGCCCTTATATAGACGGGCCACCCTCGGCAGGAGAGAAGGTGGCGCTATACTTATCTACAACACATTAATTACACCCATCATTCTAGCTTCCACGTCGACTCATGATGCATTTATTAAGCGCACCTCCGTGGCCTTGTCCTTCAACCTCATTTAATGTCGGCGAGAGGTCTCGCCTGCCCGCCAGATGTGACGCCTACAACGGGTTGGTAAGAGGCGCCAAAGGATAAGCCGCCATCGTGGTCGAAAGTCAATCCTTCACATTAATGACCCCGACACGAGGTGCCGGGAGAGAAACTTTGAGGCGCCTTTTCCTCATTCCTTTGGTTGCCTTCGCCGCCCGAGCAGCCGGGGCCCGAGCACCGCCGCCATCAAAGCCGCCACGCTGGCCGCCGCCAATGAAAGGTATGCGCGATCGCTAGGGGCCACGGGCTTTCACCACAGTGGCGCGTTTCGCCAGTTGCCCGCCAGGTGCCACGCTGGGCCACTCGCGCCTCATGGAGCGAGCATGATCGCCAGATCGCCGCTAGGGGCCACGTGGGCTTTCGCCATGGGCAAGGCGTTTGCCAGCTGCCCGCCAGGTGCCACGTGGCCGCCGCCCGGTGAGCGTGGCATGATCGCCAAACTACTCGCCAGGAGGCCATGTGGGCTTCAAACTCGGCCAGACCGCTTGGGCCTATTATTTACGGCGGAGAGAATACCCGTGCAAAGTACATCGACAAGAGCGCCGGGCCGCCCCGAACGCTGGCCACACCGCTTTTTAGACCTTATTAAATGCCGCTATGCTCGATGGGCCCATCAGAACACCCCGGCACTTCGCTGCCTTAATGTTACCTCTAGCACCAACAATTCCAAATCGCTAAGATTAAATAATAGCAAAACAAGCTTAACTAGGAGGTTGTTCGACTTATTAAAAATTTCAAAGACTCTCCCTAAAACTAGGACATCCACTTAGCGCATGTAAAACATTTTCAGCTATAAGATATCATTCTAGCAGTCCTTAGTTAACCAATCACACATCTAATAGAAAATTAATCAACTCCACCACATGACTATTACAGACAGAACTCATTAAACAAAACCACGCATAACCTTTTACAAGAATTCTTCACGAGCTATTAAGATCGAATTATGAATCATTAGGATGGAACTGATGATGTGAACGTGATTGTGCTTCTACCCCCATCCATGCATGCCGCTTCAAAACACCTACAAACATTAAATAACAAGCGTGAGTTCAAACTCAAAGAAAGTACACGAGAATAACGATTCCAATTTATCGGTAAAACAAGAGCTTGACTATAAGAGCAAGCAATACAATTGGAACAACCACCAGAAAATTACGCATTTATACCCAATTTAAGCAATAACTTGACCATATCAAGAATTACCGCAATCAAGTCATCAACTCGATAACAAACCCATTCGACGTAAAAGTGGCATCACGTGGCTCTAATTCACTACGTCTTCCGACTCAACCACCCCTTGTTGCAACTCAAACCATTTTTATCGACTTTATTCGAGTTCAAAAACTCAAATTTCACTCCACGATATTCATACAACATAACTAGCAAAGCAAAGAAAAGAAATGCGCCAATTCATCAATTCAATTCAATCTCCCCTTTTTGGTTTGAATCCACGACTCAACCTTCAATTACCATAATCACCATCCACATGACACACCATTTACCACAACACTCATTATTAAAGATGCAATGCACATGAATGCTCATTTCCATGCACGCATCGGATCGCCAAGTGCCCACCCATCGGTGCACTCCTCACGCCCCTTCCATCCCGTGGAAGGTGCCTACTCTTATCGTCTCGCCCCATTCACCTCGATGAATGGGACTACGAGGTAGGACTTTCGTGCTCACTACGCAGAACACAGAGGCCCACATCGAATGGGTCGCCTCTTCCATTATGAATGCACAAATGTAATTTTCATGAATGAAATGCAACTTTTCATTCAATGCCAACACTAACATACCATAACCACATACATACATTGTCGACGATCGGATCGCCAACCACAAGAAGTGAGGTGGGGGTCAATGTGTTATGGGACCCGAGTCGCGCTTTCACCTTTAACGGCGAAGAGAACAAACGTGATGATGGTCTGAGCAAGACAATAACGTAACAAAAGACAAGGGTTTATATCGTTCGAGCCTCGTGAAGGTAATAGACTTATTCCAGCGCTTTGCGGCGCAAGTGACTCTTGTTATATTTGCATGTGTGGGTGTTTACAACTTGAGACAAGAACGGTGCTTTCTGGTTTGAGCTGCACTTCGGTTATTCGTGGCATCTCCAGCTTTTATATATCTATCCTGTAACTACCGGAGAGATCTTTCTGATCGTGGCCCTTAATGCGCATTGAGGGTCCGCTTGTAACTGCTCCGGCTTGCCGCCAAGACTCCGCGCACCACCTGCGTGAGACCCTGGCCCGGTAACGCCCAAGAATGCGCTGCGTCGATCCAAGGAAATCAATGACCCGAGCAAGGACGGGCTCGAACTCGAGGTCGTGCGGGGCTCGAACTCGAGGTCATGCGGGACATCGAACTCGATCCCGTGTGCACCCGAAAGCTCAAGCCCCTAGGCCGAGCAAGGGCGTGACCGGGGGGTCACTGAGTTAAGGGCATGATGATCGGCAAGACCGTCCGCCAAAGGATTGTCCATTTCGGCTGCCTAGCCCCGAGGCTCAAGGTCGTGGAAGTACGCCTGGATCGTCCTCGAGCCTCACCCTGAAGTCGATGAGGACAAGCCTTTGCGTGTCTTGAAATCTTGCCTAGGTCGAAGCTGACACCGTGAAAGCGATCCTCAGTTCTGACACCGGCGCACTTTTGAATTTTCACGGAGATACGGACGTGAACAAGCGGTGACACCTGTGGCGCCGAGTTCGCAACCCCATCCTTAATCGCTACTGCTTTAATCACGGCAGCGCGCTTTTGAGGTGTCAGGATTTGTTTTAACGCCAACAAGGGCGCAGAACTTTTGCCAAGCCCACAAAGAATTGTTGAAGAAGGAACCTCGACTTCCGCGCTCTTCGACTCCAGAGCTCGTGGCGCCCCAAAGACCATCTCTTCCCTCTCTCTCGACTAAGCATAACGTGACGCCATGACTAAGCTTAGGAGGAGCACCTTGTCGCTCATGAGATGAAAGAGCTCGAGGTCCCGGGATAGTAGATTCGTGACATGGCGTTACAAAGGCGAGACCGAGCCACGCCCTGTGATGACGAGATCATCCAGACCGAGCATTATGCGCCCTTGGCTCGCGGACCTCAGAGAGCGAATTCGGGCGACGCCCTTCTCCTCGCCGCAAATCGAGCTCATCAACTCCGGTAATCAACTCCATCCTAACGCTTCCATCTTCTCCCATTTGTGCGAGGGTTTCGAATTCTCCCTACCCTCGCCGTTCTTCCCTACTACTCCTTTTTTCGCCCGTGAAGGACCCCGTGGTTCGGATGTTTTACTCGACTTCGACCGGCTTTATGGGCCTTCCCGGCGCGCCGCCGGGATTCTCTTGGCCCCGGTCCGGAAGCGGTGGTTCTACTCAAGAAAGGGAGCTCGGGCTTTGACGCGACGAGGGACTCCGCCACCGAGAAGAAGGAGACCCTCGAGCCCAAGACCTCGAGGTCGATGAGGAGGCCATTGCTGCCATACATATTTGCGCCGCGGGTCTCACCGACAAGCGATCGCTGCCGATTTCGAGGAATCGGGTGTCCTCTCATGAGGAGGGAACACCCATTCTTCGAGATCACGGGCGTGACGACTCCACGCCATGTAGGGTCCCGGCTGTAAAGCTTCCGACCTTGACACCTTTGCTCGTGAACCCTTACTTCGGTCTTTTTCCGATGGCCTCGCCTTGCAAAGACCAAAGGAGTCCTGGTTTCGAGTAGATGTTCGAGATGTTTGGGAAGTCATGATGGGTACACCTCGATGACCCGGTCCCAAGAATGTGCTTCACGGAAGGCCGAGGTAAGCCGCCCAACCTTGCCCTTGATTCCGACTCCCATGGAGGCCCCTCTCGACCCACACGGGTTCCTGGACTACCAAGAGCCGCTTGATACAGCCAGAAGTCAGCCCTACACTGCAGGGGCAAGAGCAAGAAGGAAAGAAGAGATCTCCCCAACCACGATTTAGTCGTCAGGGGAAAAGAAGCATCATGTCGAAAGTGGGGGCGACTGCCATGGTGAGAATCGACACTCCAAACCTCGAGTCCGCGGCTCGGCTCATTGCTTGACATGTCTTTACCCTTTTGCAAAGAATCTGTTACCAAATTACCGCCAGCCTTCCAAATTTCAAACCAAATTTCAGTCATCCAAACACGGACCTCAGAATCGCCATGGGCGAGAGGCGCGGGTCCAGCTCGGGTTCCAAGGCCCCAAGTCGAGGGAGCGAGGAAGCTGGCGCTTCGAGCTCGTGAGCAACAAGATCTCAACGCCCTCCACGCAAGCGGAGGTTGACGATCCGTAAGCCTTTTGATTTCTAGACTGCTCGCCCATTCTCGCTCCAACTTAGCCTCGCTCCTGCCCGCAGCCTCGAGCGCCCGAGCTCGAGATTTGCCTAATCGACAATGAACGCTGTCCAGTATGCAGTCCGAGTCCGAGGAAGAGGAGGACGCCCACGGCTGCCCTGGCCGCGCCTTAGGTCAAGGCGTAGTCTCCGGGCTATGAGTGGGCCCCCGCCACCAGACGATCAGGGCTCGACGACCCAATGACGAAGAACTTGAGCCCGGATCACGAGGACTACTTAAGACCGCAAGGTCGACATCATCACAGCATCGACTTCCGAGAGTGGCGGAAGAAGGCGCCAAGTGTTTTGCCTGCAAGGATCCGCCCGACCCCGACCTCCCGACCGCCATGGAACCGGGCGGGCAAAGACCGCCATTGAGGATAGCAATGGGCGCCCCAGTCAATCACCTGGGCCGCACCGACATCAAGTCGGGTTCCTCGAGTCACGACACGGACAGCCGGTGGAGCATCCCTGTGGATCCCGGCCAGACTCCCTGTGCTCGAGGGCGGGCGGCCCCAACCACTTGAGGTTGGGCCTCAGTGTTGCCGACGCAGCAGAAGTCCTTCTCGAAGGCTCGGATGGGACCCCAACCAGAGGTTCGGTCCCAAGATGCCGCTGCTGCGACCCTACCGAGAGGCAAACCTCCAGACGAGGCGAGGATTCTGCCAAGCCGCCACTGAATCCAACACCTTGGCGACGACGCGCTGGTGGAAGCCGAGGTCGCCCCCGACCCTGAAGCTCCGGGTGAAGGGGTCGAGATTGATCCTGCCCGCCTTGACGAGGTGAACGAAGAGTTTACCCGTGCGCGCGTCAAAAACCGTCTTCGCGAGGTAAGAGCTCTCCTTGCCTACCCCGCAACATGCTAAATGGGTTTCTCCCGTAATCTTCTCACCTGAACAAGTTTTCCTGCCCTCTAAGGCGATCGACAACGTCTCTCGAGGGCTGCAAGGCCTCCACGAGCATGCCGACGTGCTCAGGGGACTCTTGGATGTGGTGGAGACGCGGGAGGCCGAACGTGCCAAGTTCTACACGACCATCGAGGTCGACCAGGCAGAGCTCGAACGGGTGAACAAGGAGCTCATCGACCTTCGCCTGACCATGACCGCGCAGGAGGTGGCCCACGCAGCCGAGCTCGAGCAAACCAGGTCCTCCGAGCGCGATCACGGCTTCAAAGTCAGAGAACAAGAGCGGCTCGACGATTACAGGCGCCGAGGCGCTTGAAATCGAGCGCGCTAAGGTGGAGTCACCGAGAAGGCCGCCACAGAAGCGATCCACCGCTCGCCCAAGCGCCGCTGGCGAACGCGCCAAGGTCGAGAGATTGGAGAAGGCATCCGCCGAGCAAGCCGCCTTCGCCAAGGCATCCTCGAGCTGAAGCCAAGATCGCGAGTTGGAGGAGAAACTAGCGCGCCAAAATAAGGGCAAAGAGCGCTCGACTCAACTCCAAGATGAGCGCCGCCGAGCCGTGGACTCCGCCAACGAAGCATAGCCTCTTTACGGGCCAAGGTCGCCGATCTCGAGCAAGAGAAACTTACTCCGAGATGGCGACCTGCATTTCCCCTACAATTGTCCTCCAAAAACGCATGAAACTCTTAAGAAGGAACTTTATTACTTTTGGGGTCAACGGTCCGCCCCACTCAAGTTCATGGCTAAGGATGTTTGAATTCCTTCTTCGCTTGTTGCTCCGCCCAGAGATCGCTTATTGGTAGATGCCATCGCCACTTCTGGGTCCAAGGGCTAGTAGCGCCGCCTTGGGCACAAGACTTAGGCGCGAGCAAACGATCGTGACTCGCGAGTGGAGAAAAAAATGGTAGCAGAAAAGAACATGTCGAGCAAATTTAAAGCGGCTACAATCAGCCCAATATTCGAGCTCGACTCAAACCGCTGAAAGCACAATTGAAGGACCAGAGCTACGAGCCTTTTTGGATCGAACCCAAAGCAATGGTGAGCCGGATTACAGGAGTCTCTGGCCACGATTAGCTCGACTCACCGGGTGACCATAAAGCCCGTGGACGCCGGGACTCGAGGCGAATCGCGCTGCGATGTAGGTCGTGGTTTGAGAAGAGGTTACGACCAATGATAATTTTTGCAATTAGAATAAGAAAAAACAAGAATGGCGGGAAACAAAAGAATCGTTTTTATTGAACTTCAAAGGAATAGAGGTTGCACATAGAACTTCCGAAGTTGGTCTATATTCCACGAGCTAGAGAGCTCTCGCCATCGGCATCGCTAGCCCAGAAGCCCCGCGGCGATCTCAATAAACGACTCTATAAGGGCCCTCCCATCCATGATAACTTGTTGGTGTTGGACGGTTCGATTCGCCTTTAGAGCTAGATCCCAACAAGGAGCTTCCTAGGTCAGATCATCGACCGAGACGCATGTCCGCGAAGAGTTTGCGGTGTAATGCGCTGATCGTAGCAAAGGCACGCATCTTACTTCTTCCGCGAGGTAAGGTCGAGACCGTTTGCTCAAGTCGACATGGTCCACTGTTTGACTCGGCAGAGTTCTGAAGGCCACCTCAGAGGCAGATTCGCCTCAGACCAAACACGAGCCGAAGGTGGACCCCGTTGTTCTACCGATCGCGTGGTACTGGATGGACCATAAAACGTGGAAGTTCGGCCCACCTGTGTCTTGTCAGAAGTTGCGTCGAGCTCATCTCATGATTTCGCTTGACGCCTCGACAATCATTCTGCTATGGCCACCAAGAAATTTCTGCTGGTTTGAGGGTGAGCCACCGAGGCAAAGCATACTTTGGTGCCAAGGTCTCGCAAAAACTCCCCAAACAATACCGGTATATCATGCATCATTGTCGCAAGGATAATTTTGCATGGAACCCCGTGACTGTGACCACTTAATGATTTAAAAACCGAACAAGAAATGAGGAGTGATGGTCGAGACGCGTTCAGCTTCGATCCATTTGGTGAAGGTGTCGATGGCCATTTAACAAGAATTTCTTCCCCAGCTTGTTTGAGGAAAAGGGCCGAGGAGCCGAGCCCAATTGCTTCAATATCGCCGACTTCCGGAGAGGAGCCGAGCTTGAGAGGAAGTCTCTACCGAGTTGTCTCTCCGGGATGTGCTTGATCTCCAAGTTCGAACCACTTCTCCATCTTGGCGCACTCGGGCGAGGTATTTCGCCATCGAGTCCCCGAGCACCGGTAGTCCTTGTTGAATCGTTGATGACGAGCCGAGTCGCCTTCACGCATCAGCTGCGACACCCAAAGCCTTGCAAGCTCAGAAGCGGCCAAGAGAGCTTCAGATTCGCCACATTGTTGGTCGCCGAAGCCAAAACGAATCACGACCTCAACTTATCGCCGCTGTAAGGATATGATCCCACTCGAGCGCTTGAAGGACCTCGAGCCATCAAGAACATGACCTGTGGCTTCTCTTCGCCTTGAAGCTCGGAGCTGGCCATGACGCCCGCCGACCACGGTTGGCGAGCACTTGTGACTTTATGGTCGCGGCCACGACCGACATCGAACGCCGCTAGTTCCATGGCCCACTTGGCGATTCGCCATCACACCTCCGTTCTCAGATGTTCCTGAGCGAAGTTGCTCGACAACCACGAGTGCGCCTAAAATAGTGTCTGAGCTCATGGCCATTAGGAGAGCATACAACAGCTTCAGACCATGGTAGCTCCTTCTGGCCGTAAGACTCACCGACGTAATATATTGGGTGCCGGCTGAGCCCTGCTCTACCACTAGGACAAAGACTGACAACAGGTGGTGGTCAGCAGTAGAGCAAGAACTTCTCACCAAAGTTGCAAGCAGGAGGAGGGGTGGGGACGACAGACACTTTCGTGTCGCCGAAGGACTGGCCGCGCCTCGAGTCCACTAAAGCCCTTGCTGCTTGCGCAGGTTCAAAGAATGGGAGCCCACGCCACCAAGCCTCGAGATGAACTCCGCTGAGGCGCTATATGCACGGTGAGGCTTTGCACCGCTTGATCGAGGTCGGGGCGCCATCTTCTCGATCGCTTCAATCTTCTCCGGTTTGACCAACCCCAACCCCGATCATGTAGCCGAGCACCATCGGACGCACCAACACGACTTCGTGATTGAGTTTGATGTTGTGTCTGCTCAGTTACGGTTTCTCGGTCACGTAATGTGGTCGCTTTGAGGCTTTGACTATAATGTCGCCCACGAAACCTCGAGGTTCCGCCTAATCGGCTTCTAACGCCCCGGTCATCGACGTCAAAAGTGGCCTCAGATTACGCAGTACTCAAATGACATGGTCGTAGCAAGAGGTGCCAAATGGCGTGATGAAGGCCGTTTTGCTTCGCCGCCGCATCACCAGCCTTTGATCTCGGGTGGTAACCCGAGTAAGCGCCCGTAAAGCTCAACATCTTGGCATTTATGTGGAGTCGACGATCCGTCGATGCGCCGAAGAAGGAAGTTGTCCTTCGCAAGCCGAAGTTTAACCCCCAGATGGTCGACGACATTCTCCACTTCCTTCCGCCTTTCTTCCGAATAATGACCGGTTAGCCACCATTCAGAGTAATCGATTCTCCGATGAACCTAGCCTTCAAAAGCTTGTCAAGGTTCTTCTTGATGATCGCGACTATCTCCGAGAGAAGCGACGTAGCTTCGGGCGCATGTGTCGAGCCGGACCCCAATTGTAATTTGTGCTCGATCACCTCCCTTGAACGCCGCATGTCCGCTGGTTCCTGCTTAATATCCCCTTGTCAGCGGAGGAAAGTGACGAGCTCGAAGTTCCTATTTGAACTCACCGGCGAGACATGAATGCACTTGGCCCGTCGTTTCATCGAAAGCTGCACGGCCTTCGCTGACCCATCGGTCGATTGCCTTCCGCGGCATTCTGGTCGCCGCTTCTGCAGACAGCCGCGCGAAGATACCGCAAGGGCTAAGGCCTTGGTCTCGATCCATGTGCCGCCGCAGACGCTTCAAGACGGTAATGACGCCTGCTAGCTGTAGTTTCACGCATCGATGGCTCATAGGGTTGGCGGCTATGAATTTGACTCAAGGCGTCATCCCAAGGATGGCGTTAGACGAAGGTCGCCTCGACCTCGCTCAAGGTGACCGGGGCCTGCGCGGAAGTTGTCCGAGCCGGGTAACTGCAAGACCACCCCCTGTGGAATGGTCGAGCCTCGCACGCATCCCAAGAATGGAATTGCGACGCTCTTGATCTTCGATCGAGGAATCAGATCCATTGCCAAGTGCCCCCGCCACAACAAGTTAAGAGAGCCGCCGCCACGACCATGACGCGAATCGACCGGGTGTTGCCGATGGTCGGGTCACGACTAAGGCGGTCTTCGTGTCTCGCCAAACCTCGAGAGCGTCTTCCGAGTGAAGGTGATGGTGGCTCCCTACCACTTGGTGGTCGCCGATGGGCTTCCCAACAAGCGACCGTAGATGGTCCGAGCGCGGCCTTGACTCGCTACCGTCCGTAGGCCGACGAGCCACCGAAAATGACATCGATCCCGGCCGCCTTTGCCGAACTCCAATCGAGGTCATCGCGGCTCTACCGCAGATTCACCCGGCGGCCGGTCGTCATCCTTCGGAGCACTGCATCTCACCTCACCATCATAGAAAGCGTTTCACGAGCCTCGCCATGCCCCGCAGTCCTGGGCAGGTGTCATGGCCGGCGCTCGTGGAATAGGTAGAACTTGGCTTCGCCAGATCCCAGGCGCCTTCAGCCCCGCGGGCCGAAAGACGGTCCGCCGGGTCCGGATCGCCGGTCCTCGGCTGGGCCGGTTTTCGCCTCGGTGAGGTCGAGGCCGACTTGGCGAGGCTTAGAGTCCTCCCGAGCTTGACTCGACCTCGAGGACCTCGCTACGGCCATCCGCCAAACGACACCATGCAGACCTCCGCCGCGCGGGTCGCTCGCTTTTGGAGGGCGTCGGTCGGTAAGGTTTGGAGTTGGATCGGCCGGCTCGCTTTTGGTTTAGACCAAGCTTACCTTGGTCAGTCGGTTCAGCTTTCCAATGGACGGCGTCGTCTGCGTCTCACAGATCGCCTCGCCATGCGTAAAAGCTTGTTAACGCTGAGCCTCGACGTGATCTCCGTGTCCTCGTGAGGCGCCGATCACGGACCTCAACTTAAAGGCTTTTGATGACGGCCTCACGAAATGCTCGGATCAGTTCCCAGCGGATGAACGCCACACAAAGTCGCAGAAGGGGCCGTTTTGCCCCGATGACACGATCCAGTCCTTCTCCTCGCCGCCAGAATAACTTTTGGAAGTTGGAGCGAGGGCATTCTCGATTTGGCGCCACGACCAAGGTGCCAAAGCCGTTGTGCCAGTCTCGCGCCTCCGCCAGACTTCGCCGGAGGTAGTTTGCCATCACGAAGTTCATCTCCGCCGCCAGATAGCGGTCGAGTAGATGGACAAGAACTCGCTCGTTCTGGTCTCGCCGGTTACGCCGATCAGCGCTGGTTGAACCGAGCCGCCATCGATGCGGGCGGAAGGCCGCCGAGTACGCCACGCAGCCCATAGGCCGACGTGCACTCCGGCCGTGGTCATCGCCGATAAGATCCTCGCCGCCGCTAGACTCGAGTCGAGGTCGGTTCGCGTACCGACCTCCACGGGAACGATCATGGTGCCGAGCACGGAACTTCGCCGGTAACGCAGCGGTCTCCGACCGGGCGCGCTTAGGCGTGAACGCCCGGAGAGGTCCGCAGACCGCTGTGAAGACTCGGAGCGGCTCGTTTCTGCTCGCTCCGTTGGCACGGCGCCCATGGGACGCCGGCCGCTCAGGTCAAAGCTCATCCCAAGCCCGCTGTTTCGGGGCTAGCTCCTCGCGCAGGAGGCGTCCCGACGCGCTGACGGCGCGACGCAGTTATCATTTCCTTCTCGAGCGGGTCCCCGAGTGTTGACTTTGCGGTCATGAGGTGCGGCCTTTGCCGCACCGACGAAGTTCTTCGCCGAGCTCGCCAAAGAGCTCGACTCGCTTCTATCGGGTTGGCTATGACTCGAGCGAGAAGCGCGGAAGCGCCTCGTAGGAGAGAGCTCGGGCGCTCAAGACGGCCGCCTTCTTCTCGGCTCTCCTGCCGAGAGCTGTTATGGCTTGTTGATGGCAACCCGCACCATCCGGCGCAGCATCTTCGGGTCTCGCGGATCACGGCCATCCGTGATTCCTCGCTTGACCGCCCACCACCGTAACGCGGCCGCCGAGCCGGGCGGTATGGCGGCGTGAACAGGACAAGGAGTCGGAGTCCGTGCTCGAGGAAAATCCATCGATGAAAGGCGCCATGCTCCTCGATCTCGTGTCGCTCTCGCGAAGAGCAGAAAATAACGGGCACCACTTGGGTGCTACCGCCGACGACGGATCACCAACCGCAAGAAGTGAGGTGGGGTCAATAAGTTATGGGACCTGAGCCAAGGCTTTCGCCGAACGAAGGAAGAGAACAAACGGATGATGGTTCGGAGCAAGACAATAACGAACAAAAGACAAGGGTTTATACCGTTCGAGCCCGTGAAGGTAATAGCCCTATTCCAGCGCTTTGCGCGCGTGACTTTGTTATATCGGTGTGCAGGCTGTGGGTGTTTACAACTTGAGACAAGAATCTGTTTTCTCGTTTGAGCTGCCCTCCCCGTTATTCGTGCATCTCCACTTTTATATATCTATCCGTAATCGCCGGAGATCTTTCGATCGTGGGCCTTAATGCGATTGAGGGCCGCTTTGTAATCGCTTTCGGCTTGCCGCCGACTCGCAACCACCTCAGGAGACTCGTCTCCGTAACGGCCCAAGAATGTGCGTCGGATCCAAGGAAATCAATGACCCGAGCAAGGACGGGCTCGAACTCGAGGTCGTGGCGGGCTCGAACTCGAGGTCGGCGGACCTCGTGACTCGAGGTCATGCGGACATCGAACTCGATCCTGGCGCAGACCAAAGCTCAAGCCCCTAGGTTGAAAGTAAGGGCGGACCGGGGTCATCGAGTTAAGGGTATGCCGATCACAAGACCGTCGGTCTCAAAGGATTGTCCAAATTTCACATACACATAGCCAATTCTCACATTCATAAGTTGCCGCCAGACTAGTCTCATCCGATTCAACAACAAAACATGACAACACATTACAAATTAGTCATTATGCAATTAACACAATTAATTGCAAACTACAATCATAAGCATCTAATCGATTTGAACACGACTAATTCCATTCCCCTGATGGGGCATTAGCTATACAACTCTTATAAATTAACCGCGAATATCCATGTACCCCATCCTAGTTAATCATCAAGATTAACAAAGGTACAATAAACTCACCGAGATGAAGGCTTACTAGTGACCACTCGAATCCAATAACTCATACTTGCCATAATCAATAGAAAATTAGCCATGAATAGATAAATAACAATAAACAATTCAATTGGGCACCCTTCTCGATGTACTTGCCTTTTACCGGAAGGAGTGGAGTGGCGCGAGAAAAGTGCTATGCACTCAAACGCCCAATTAAACAATTGTCGAAAATGCTTTTACCAACTATACTTTCAACAATACCCTACGCCTCCAATAGGCCCAAAAGGCTTATGCTATCAACTATGTATTATGCTAAGAAGATGCAATCAATCAACAAATAACATATAAACAATAGCTTCCCACTCACCATCCCTTTAAACATTCAAGAACTGCGGACAAAAGCAATCTTCCAGGTTACGAACAAACAACAAGTTGTAGCGACATGATCTTAGCACTATATATGATCTTATACACAAGTACATGACCAGTAAATAAATAGCTCCCAATCTAATTAGCATAAGAATATCCGGTAGACAATATAAGTCGAGTGTAACACGGAACCCTTTTGTACCTAAATCACCATGGGTAGCTTTACTCAACATTGAACAATGACAATACATCAATTTAAGCATAATGCAGCCATTAAGGAGACAATAAGGTGCATTAAAACATGATCTCATATGCAATTTATCTCTAATTTCTACATCAATATTAGCATGTATTCACTGCAAAATAAATGATTCTACACCACTCATTCAAAAAGAAATCCTACAAGAACAAGTCTACCCTCCGTCTTAAGCATGAATACATGAGGTCTCAATTGACCATACCATTCTCACATTAAATGTCAAGACGACATCATTCATCTTACAGCCTAAATATATAAGCATTTAACTATGATCCCGAGTAGCTTAGATCACAGAGTATACAAAATTAGATTTATCAAACAAATAAACAACTCCTTGGTCAAGAGCACGCAAATGCTTATACAATAAAGACTAGCACAAGAGCATGCATGAGAAACGCCAACTACCATAAGCTTAAGAGGTATAAACTTTAAATAATCGAACAAGCATCCACAATACTAAAGTTTATGCATCGTGAACTGCCCATACATCTCTAACATGTGAATAATAACCATTGGATGATTCAAGATGCTTGATAGTAATTTCTTCATTACATACAGCTATAAAATCAGATTTTTACACATTAATATGCACAAGACCAACACCAGAGTTCACCCTTGCATATCAAGGATTCCAAATCAAGCACAAATCTTCCAAGCCTAACAACCAAAAATGCAACCCGATCCTAAATTCCTAGTTCTGAAATGTCACCACTTACTACTGGACTAATATCAATCAAACCATCAGATCGAATCAACCCAAACAAGGGCCACTACACGTGCATACCTCTCACAGCCATTTCATCGAACACATGATGAGCAAGTATTAGAAGCAAAGCAACCTATACCTTCACAAATCCAAGGAGGAGAAGGGGAGCACTCGCTCGAGGAAGAGAAGCGCCGCTGGGGGCTCATCAATGGCCAGGGACGCCGACGCCAGCCAAGGGACGCCTACTGGGGAAGACTCCACCCGAAGAGCGCCGTCACGCCAAGAGGGAGTCTGTGGGGCCATTGCCGTTAGAAGAAGGTGCCGCCCTCGCCATTGCCGCTGCGCTGCTAAGCCGGAGGAGGGGCGACGGCACGAATCGGGAGAGCAATTAACGAGGGGAGCGCTTAGGGGAGAAGGCTGAGGGAAGATCGCTAGGAGAGAGCAAGATCACTGGGAAATCGCCAGGGAGAGAGCAGGATGAGCATTGAGGAGTCGGTCTTGCTGGAAATGGGGAGATCGGCCGAGTCAGCGCCACCAAGGAGCCGGGCAAATGGAGACCAGAATCAAGAACGCGGGCGCCGGGCAGGCCGGGAATATATCCGCCAGGAGAAGCAATTGTAGCCACAAGAAAAGAGGAAGAGAGATTAGATGAAGGAATAGGCGGAGAGGGAAATTCAAAAGACCCTCCCCAAACCTAAACTTTAGCCCTAATCCTCCCGAATGGACCAACCACTCGAGAATAATCGCCAGACGGCCAAAACACTCTTTAAGGCCCAGAGATTGGAGCGAGATTTCGCAATATTACACTCACCACAAGACGCAACCGCTTTGGCCCCCCACGATCACGATTTTTCTCGGACCAAATGTCAGGTTTCGCTCGACACGAACCGCCTTCGCGGGGTCTATATGCGCATACCCCCACACAAATACCACGCCTTCGCTTCCTTCAGATTTTTGCTATTTGCCCTTTCGCCTTCTTTGCTCGAGACTTCACTACCGCAATGGCGCAGCCCCTTTCTTTCTTCCACCGCTGCCCACGGGATGGATTCTCACCATCGGGTGGCACCGGGTGCCCTTCGTCTCTCGCCAGGGGACCGCTTCGTCAAACCATGAGCGAGTCAGGAGATTATTGTCTTCACTTAGTTTGGCCTATGGCTCCGTGCCGCCATTTTCTAGAAGTTCTTCCTCACCGTCCTCTTCTACGAGATTCACCATCTTCATCTCTCCCCAACTCCATCGCCTTCCTCTCCACCTTCGCTTAACTCTCGCGAGATGTTCGTGGGGGTAATGCCCAATCTTCCCTCTTCGCTATTTCTTCACTTCCACCGCACCACGTCCGACAGTTAGAGTCGCCAAGTCGCCACTTCCGGCCACGATGGGTCGGCCTCCGCCATATTCTTCCATTTCGCTTAACCGAAGAATCAAGCGGGTGATCGGGCTTTATGTCGGGATGATGGCCAAGTTGACCTTTCTGAAAGTACCAAGGCACGAAGCGTAGTTTGCGAGAGCCGAGCTGGGCTCGTCGAGGAGACGCGAGCTCTAGCAATGGTGGCCCGTGACGACGGTACCGGGTGCCAGCTGATTACAGGCTGTAGTCCGAGACTTCGTCTCTTGAGAATCACTTCGCTGTCAAGGCGCCTCACCAAGATGGCAATACATTGGGGACGGCGACATGACGCGACGCATCTGTGCAAAGTGAGTCTCTTACTTCGCCTTGAATGCATACTTTTTCCCGTGGTTTTGTTATTCAATAATTCTGTCTTCTTCTGGCGCCAGGTGAGGGCAACCTGAGCAACGCTGCCATCTCCTAGTGGCTATCCGTGTTGATCCCGCCAGCGCGAAGCGGCTTGAATTTCCGCCGACGCCAGTCAAGCGGTAGGATCCGGAGTCCGCGAGCGCCCAGATCATACAATCCTTCCCATGATGGATCGACGGGTCCTGGGCCAGAAGACCGCCTGGCCTCTTGATAATCAAGGACTAGTCCTGGCCATCGACGGAGCACGCAAACTACTGCAGGGCTTCGACGCTTGGCGCGATCCCAAGAGGGTCTCGCGACCGAGCTTTAACTTCGTCCGCCCGCCATAATCGCGATCTCATCAACGTTATTCAAGCGGGCGACGTTTGTCCGGCGGCAATGCTCGCCGCTTCTTTCTCGTGAGCGCGGCTGCACCAACACCGATCTTCATGCCAAGGGCTTTCACGGCGCTTAACGCCAATGACGCCAGCCCAATCACATCGGTATCCGCCGAAAGGGCTGGGCAGTGGGTGCCTATATCTCTTAGCTTCATCGCCAGAGGGCGGACGCTTCAAGCGCCCGCCTGCCACAGACGTCCTGTGGGCGCCGATAGGGCGCATGGAACTCGCCAAGGGCGGTGCCCAAGAGCACCGGAGGTCGCCGGGGTTCGATGTTGCAAGGCCTAGCTTCCACTTCTCCCACCGGACGCCTTTCCGCCCACGCCACGCACCGCACACGCCAAGACATCGAGTTTATGGAAGGCATGCCAATGGGCCACACCGGGCAACCTATTCATTAAGTCCACTTTGACGAACAAGTGGAGACGCCATACGGCCGGCCGAGGCGAGACGCACTGCCCAAGAGAGGGCTACACGGGCAACTTTGCTTGCTCCATGCTAGTAAATGAGATGGCACCGAGAGGCGAAGCAATGAGGTCAGAACATCCCAAAATTTGTGTTTTTCAAAATCTTTTGTGAAGATTAGCTTCCAAAAGTTCCTCATTGCTTTTCTTCTCGCTAAATAAAGCTTAAATTGGAAATTTCTAAAGTCAAAACAATTTAATTTGACTAATATAAACTTCAATTAAAAGAAATTGAGTTTATTTGGGTTCTTTGTGCTTCTGGGATTATTTTGTATTTTGTTTTAGAATTGTTGGAATTTATTTGGAATTATTCAAATTAATTTAAACCAAGCCTTTACTTAAAGAATTAAATATTTCAAAAAATAAAATAAATTTATTCTGAAAATATTTTATTTGAGTTCCAAAATGTCCCAAAATATTTTCTAGAATTTTTCTGGTATTTTTATTGCCTCAAAAGAATTAATTTGAATTAAGTCCTTTATGGAATTAATTAAAATTTGGAAAAACTTATATAAAGTTTTATTGAAAATATTTTATTTGAGTTCAAAATGTCTCAAAATATTTTATATAATTTTTGGAATTTTCCTGATAATGTTTCTATTTTTCTTGAATTAAATGAATTTCTAGAACTAATTTAATTCGATTCTGTTTTCCACGTGTCTCCTTCTCGCGCTGCCACGTATCGACTCTCGTTCGACCACGTCGCCGAGCCGCCACAGCCCTCCGATTCCGATCCGACGCACCAGAATGCGCCACGTCACCCCGAATTGCGCAGCGCACGCCAACTGCTCGTATAAATGCCTGTGAGGCCGATTTTTGCGTTTTTCTTGGTTCTTCTTGACCTAGCTGCCACCCCAAACCCTAGTAGACCTCCCATGACCCTCCCACACGTCCTCACCTCAGATCAACTCACGCAAACCCTAGAAATCCATCCTCATCCTCCGAACGCCACAAGACGTTGGCCGAAATTTGAGGCGCGTCCCGTCAACCCGTCGACTCTTTTCAAGATCCGTCTTCACCACAGCGTGCTCTATGGTACCTCTATTTCCCATCCAAATTTGGTGCAATTTCATCCACGGAATCAAAAGTTACGGCTGCCCAAAGATCAAATCTTGCCGAGCCCGCTTTCCTCGCTTTTGGCGAAGTTTGACCGTGAAATTTTATGGTAGACCTCTTGATGTCCCTACATGGTGCTCACCCTAACTCATGGTTTTGCCAGCAGGATTTGCACAGAAAATCAATCTTCCCGATCGATCGCTATGACGGCTGAAACTTCGCCGCTGCCTGCTGATTCTGAAGGTAAAACTCAGATCCGCTCATGTCATATTGTGTCAAATGATCCCAGATAGCTCTCTGTAAAATTTGGTTAGGTTTCATGCAGTATTTTAATAGTTATGACCATTTGATCTATTAGCTCCGAGAGTCGCTCATCGGCGCTTGTGATTAATCCTGCATCGCCGCCAAATCCGCTTATTTTTCTGAGTTTGTCTCTGCGCTCTCACGTGATGTACACTTCCTTTGCTGTTGCATCCTCCGAAATTTTTTATTCGCTCGCCGCATTGCCGCCGCTGGGCCGCCTTTTTGCCGCCAACCATCTTGATTGTCGTGACCATGTCACCCTGTCCGTAGGTCCATACCCTACTGTTTTGGCCATCCTTGAGTTCATTTGATCTCCGTTGTCAGCCAAAGCCATAAACTAGTATCTACCCGTCGCCTTCGGTTTAGCCTTTGCATCGGTTCGCTTCGGTTCGCCATCCTTGGTAATCTCTAATCGCAGAGCCAACCCTACCATCCTACCCTATGCCAAGTGTATCCATCCTGAATCGTTTCGCCAAACCCGGACTTAACCTTTGGTCCAATTTGTCTTTGCGCCACGACATGTGAACCCCACAGATCGCAAATCAAACATGAGCTATGTCATGACTCGCTGCCCTACCATTGTACCGATGGTCGCCACCTTGTAATCTCATAAGTGTTCTGTTAACGCCATATTCATCGTTAACGCTTCCACCGTTAACGCTTTGCTTTCATCAGATCGCTGTCATCGCATGGGGCATGCAAGTGAAAGCCCTAACGTGACGCCCTTACCTTTTCTATCACCTTATTGTGATCTAGCCATCACGTTGAGTTCAGCCTCAGATTCTCGTTATAACCGCCTCATCGTTGTCGAGTTCCGGCCCCGATGTAAGACCATAGTGGATATCGATCCCATCCGCCCTTGTCTTATCCTTGAAATCTAATCCGCCATTAACCTAGAATTCATTCGTGGTCTTGGTCGATAGACCATTAGCCATATGTCATATTCTTGTGCCGCACTTAGTCTATCGCCTATCTTCCTTTTGGTTGATCGTGCCGCTCGACCAACGAAAAGTCAACCTCGAGCATCCGCTTAGTTCATTGTGAACTAACGATCTTCATGGACCCGGCCTATAGATCGAGAGCCCAAATGTCATTGTTCCGTCCAATCTCGATAGTAACTCTCAGGAAATATTCTCGAATATTATTCCTTCTTTCCGCTTATTAATCTTTCTTCTGTATTTTCCGAAAAGTCGTTTCTTTTGTCTAATCATCGACCTAATCCATTCAAGTCCCTAATTTCATCTAAGCCAAGCAGCCCAATGCTACTCGCTCTAATTTGGAGTTTACTTGATTTGCCTTTTGAGTTTTGTTGTATTTGTGTTTGTTTATCGTTAGACGCATGTTTTAAGTCGCCAAGGAGCCGAGAATCAAGCAAGCGGAGATTGAAGATCGAGGATCAAGGATCAAGATAAAGAGTAAAGAATAATAAAATTGCAAGGGCCGTGCAAGTTGTGCTTTGACCATATTGATCCCATTTTTAAAATTATTTCGCTTGAAATTATTGCATGCTAGTTTGAAATAAACCGATTTCAATTAATCTGGGATTAGATAATCAACCTACTTGTTATTGCCACCTTGTCGCTATTATTTGTATGCCATGATTCATTTGTCACCCTAGATTGTGGGTTAATAGTTGACATTAATAATTTGCCAACATGGGTTAATTAGACCGTATGTAGTGTGCTTAGCCCTCGCCATGAGATTTGTCATGATTTTGGAAAAATTAAAGTTAATATTGACTTAATGAGATATGGAACGGTTTTTGAGAATGTGACATGTGTTATTGAGTTGATGATGGCACGTGGTGCATGGTAAAGAAATGGGTGGGAAAGTGATTTAGACCGAGGCAAGTGGCAAGATTGTTTCCGGGCCAAGAGTGGCAATTGGGCTACCGTGACGGTATTATGACATGTTGATGTGATGAACTTTTGTTAGTCTTGCCTCACCAACTAAGGACTTAACCTTGCGAGCCTTTGACCCGAGTCTTTCATACAACCACAAGTTCCTAATGGGACGGACCTAGCTGAGTAAACTGTGAAATCTATTCTTTGGTACCGCTGGTGGTGTGGGGCTTGAGGGGCTGTGAGAACTCACATGGCGCAAGAGGGGGCCCTGGTGTGTGGTAACCAGTCCCTCCAAAGGTTGAAACCTTAGGCAAGATCTGGGTTTAGACAGATCTTTTGAAAGGCTTTGTTATGATCGCTCATTCGATACTCTTGTATGGCGATTCACTACCGACGTGGTGAGTTGATTATATCTTGTGGGTAAAGTGTATAACCTCTCGCAGAGTGTAGAAACTATTCAATAGCCGTGTTTCACTGTATTGAGTATTGCTCTGGGATTACAAATAAGGGTTAGATTTTGATAAAAGGAGGTTGGGAATGTGGATAATGTGATATGGAACTTGGTTAAGGATGAGAAATGCTTCACTTGAGAATGATTGTGAAATTTATTATTGGTATTACTTGTTTTATCGCTTTTTATCTATTTATGATTAATTGTGAATGCCGCTTTATTGCAAAAAGAACCATTCACCATTTCTTTTGAATAAGCCATGCATGTAGTAATAGAACTGCGATTCTCAGCATGACTTGTTGAGTACTTGTGTACTCACCTTGCTTTAACAAAACATCACCAGCTTGAGGAGAAGTCTTTGTCTTCAAGGAAGGAGAAGTTCTGCAAGAAGGCGATTATCTAGGAGTCGAACCTCGCCGATGCCTCGTGGTATATTGAAGGGGTTCACCGACGCCTTCGCCCAACATTGCTTACTTATTTGGAGTTGAAGCCAAGGCCTCACATGTGTAAGGTTGACCTTAAGGTCGCTCAATAGTTTATATTCTATAATTGTGTTACTTTTATTATTCCGTTGTGTATGATTGTGATATTCATCTATGTTGAGATCAGGTGCACTAGCGTGATCCTCGACTAGTGCAATACACAGAGGGTCCGGATTTGCACATTCGGTCCCGACAGAGGGCGCATGCCGCGAACGCCAGCATAATATCATGACCATGCTCCGGCCATCATACGGCGCAGATGATGCGGGTCCCGAACCGCCAGGTAGATTCGCGAGTCGCTGGAGCCCACGGCGATGCAAAGACGCCCATCGCACCACTCCGGTGGCCGACGCTGGCCTCTCGTCTCACTGCCGCCATGACCGCCTCGCCCATCCAGAAGGGTAGCAAGTCACTAGGTCACCGCCACTTCGGTTTCGTCATACGCCAATCGCGACGCGCTTTTCAACCCAATGACCGCCATAGAAAGATTGAGGGAGACGAGGCCTGCACAAAGTGCGTGCAGGTGGAGGTCAGCGAGCACGCCACAACATGATGGCGCTGATGATGACGGGGCATCGGTCATCAACAGCCGATCGATGTCCCGTGACCGCTTTCTTTTGTGTTTGTTTTTTGTTCCTCGCTATCGTATGCCGTAACAATGTTAGCAATTGTAAATGAAGTTGGCATATTTTAGTTTCAAGCTGGCATGTCATCTCTGCTCGCATTTTGATATGCTTACTTTAACTCAATTTTCAGCGACAGCCCCGACTCGCCATGACGCAAACCTAAATACTCGTGTCAGTCGACACTTTGGCATTATGTGAGTGATTGCAACAACGCAAACAGGATCATCATGCGTGGATGAAGGGCACAGACAAGCAAAGTCTTAAATTGTCAGGTAAGGGTATCATCGCTTCTCGGCCCTTTTGGAACTTATATTCCCATGATCTCTTGGAATCTTACCGCAACATTGCACAATAAGGAGGTGAGCTTACAGGAGTGGTAATGGGCTTGCGGTGCTCTCAGTGAGACAAATGCAGCGAGACTACATGGAGTTAATCCTGTACTGTCGCTGCTTGAGCCACCATGCCATACTCGCACTCCTAGTCACACATCATTGCGGTACAAACATTGGGTATTTCTATTTATCAACGAGGAGCCATTAGGTTATAAGAGCCAATGATAACCACACATACTTTAACCCATTAAGGCACAAGTGTAAGGAATAAGTTGGTATCGCCAAAGCAAACAACTTATCTTTGCCATAGGTTATTGGGCGACCGGCTTGACCGGCCACGGAGGCTAATATTTTTGGCGAGTAGTGGCATGGTCGCCCACCCGCCGCCAAGGTGCAGAGCGTGGTCGCCGACCGCCCGCCAAACCTTCACGTGCGGCTTATCGCTAGGCGAAAGCAGGCTTGATCATTTGCCCGCTTGTTCGGGGCCAAAGTGGCGCAGGCGTGATCGCCGCCTACTCACCCAGCCTACCACAGAGTTTCATTCGATCGCCTGAGTTACAGCAAGACTTAGCATTTCATCCGCGATCGCGCATAGCCACTGAAAGCACAAGTAGGCATTGCACAAAACATGTAGAAAACATATTAGGGGACGTAAGGCCCTGCGTGGGTATGTCGTGGTCCCCTGCTTGGAAACTTAGGCTCCTGTGATTCAGAATTAACCCACGGCTCTGGTGATATGGAAGGCATTCGCAGGAGGGATATTGGGCTTATCTTGCTGCACACGAGATAGCCGCGGTGCTTCGTTGAGCTCGAACCGAGGTAAAAGGGCTGCCGCTGAGCCATCGCGTCTTGCTCGTGACTTCGTCACCCGCTCGGCTCGACGCGAGGGCCGCATCACTACGGACGAGCAAAGAGTGGCTAAGCCATTAGGGCACATGACATTTCAAGAAGCTTTTCGCCAGACAAACAAAGGAAATAAAGCAAAGTTTCTAAAGTAAACAACTTTACGCATATAAAGACGTCCACTCGGCCGAAAGCCGCCGAGGCGGGTTCGCCTCGCCTGCCATCAGCGGGCGGTTCTCGTTGAGCCGCCGCCGACCATCTTATTCACAACCGCAATCCTTCGTGCCGTGAGAGTTGGTCTGTGGATCGGGCGAAGGGCTTGCCTCCTTTTCTCGTGGGCGGTCAAGTTCACCGCATCGCAGATCGCCACGCCGCCCGGCGTCATCCCCGCTGCCGCGACGGCTGGCTCCCATCGGCCACGGCGGCCAGTTGCCGGGCGTCGGGCATCTTCATGCTCGGCTACGGGCCAGACTCTGCCGCTCGGTCATTCTCACTACGGCTCGCCTGTGCAGGTCGGGCCCTCAAGTCTCGGTTTGCCCCGCCAGGCTTCGCCGGGCGCGCTGATGCGTTTCGAGCCTTCGCTACCGCACGCACTTCAGCGCCAAGGAGAAGAGCTTTGAGGTGGTGGCGATGTCGCGGTCGCCATCTTTTCTCCGTATCTTGCGGTCACGCACCCCTCTTGAAAGGCGATGACAACCGATCGCTCGAAATCCGGATCAGAGTACAACAATGGCAGAATCGCCGAATAAAGTCGCAAGAATGACTCTTCTTCCTCGCCGAGGGCATGGAGATCGCCCTCCACGCCTTGCTGCGCGATGAGCTCTGGAAGTTGTCAACAAAAAAGGTCGCGACAACCTCCCACGAGTGTACGATCCTCGCGGAGGTTCAACACCAGACCGAAGCGGACCCCGCAAAGCGCTATTGAAAGTACTGGCCATGGTCTTTTCGATCGGCCACAAGACGCGCACTATGGTGTAGACCCGCAAGAACTCCTCGGGTTGGTGGTGCCCATATTTCTCGACGGAGGCCGAACGAACCTCTCAAAGCCACACTATTACCCAAGGCAGCCTGCCGGGAAAACGCCCGCATCCGACGCCATAGGGGATCTCGCCGCCCACCCTGACCCCGGCCCAAAACCATGCCAGGAGGGCGGACCACGACTCCCCAAAGAGTTGGAGGAACGAATCCTCTCGGCGCCGGAGGTGAGAGTTAGGAGGAACTCACACCCTCAGGCCATCCGTCTGTCATGAGAGCGCGTGACGCCGCAGCGATCACGTAGATCACCGCTGTGCGGCTGGCCACGAGCTCCAGATGGGACCTTAGGTCCCCACCGCTTCTCGCGAGCCGGGACCGCTTTCTTTACACACCCTTTCCTTACTCTCGCCCGCTTAGCTGCAGAGCGCTCCTAGAGCGGCTGGAAGCTTTGCGCGCTTACGGCACCTTGGGCGAGGAACCGACGGCCTCGCATCGCTTGGGCATCCTTACACGGAGCCGAGCCGCGCCCACGAGGCCCGCAACATCCCGCAGCCCACGAGTGGGCTGTGGTGTTCTCAGAAGTTCCACCGAGGGTGGTCCAGAGGAGACGGATCGCATGCGGTACCTGAGCGGGAGTGGCGGCCTCCATGGCGGGCCGGGCGCCAAATCGAAGCCCGGCCATCGCTGCGGGCGCGCACCGCCTCCTCGCTGGCGGTGGAGGCGATCCTCGTCCCAAGAAGAACGCTTGACGATTCGGGAGCTACTAGCTCCGCCACATCTTTGTCGCTGCGAGTGTAAACTCGTCATCACCAGATGCGAAGTCCTTTTGGACAAAGAACCGAAACCCGACGGAGAGATGGCTAGATGAGCCAACCACTAGCCCCTCACTCGGCGCTACCTGCTTCGGCCAGATTTTGCCTGACAAGATTCCGCTAATAGGGTGTCTACTCCCTAGACGGAAATTATGGTTCGATAGAGGGCATCTTCGTGGTTGGAAACCCTAATGTCTCTCGACGATGGATTTCGGGCATTAGTAAGCTAGTGGACACAATGATTTACCCAGGTTCAGGCCCCCGATGTGGGTAATAGCCCTACGTCCTGCTAGTTCTCCATTGAGAAAATGGGGAGCGTTATATGTGTGTTCTTCAAAGGTTCCGCTTCTATGCTTCTTGTTCTAGCTAATCGTCACGCTTCTTCTTTCATGCACTAGGGCGCCCTTATATAGACGGGTCACCCTAGGCAGGAGAGAAGGTGGCGCTATACTTATCTACAACACATTAATTACACCCATCATTCCAGCTTCCACGTCGACTTACGATACATTTATTAAGTGCGCCTCCGTGGCCTTATCCTTCGAACCTCATTTAATGTCGGCGAGAGGTCTCGCCCGGCCCGCCCGGGACAGGACGCCTCTACGACGGGTTGGTAAGAGGCGTCAAAGGGATATGCCGTCGTCATATCGAAAGCCGAATCCTTCACAATTAATGACCCGACACGAGGTGCCAGGAGGAAAACTTGAGGCTAAGCCTTCTCATTCCTTTGGTTGCCTTCGCGGTCTCGACAAGGGGGCTCGAGCACCCGCCTCGCTATCAAGCCGCCACGCTTGTTGCCGCCCAGGCGAAAGGTATGCGGATCGCTGATCGCTGCCAGCCAAATACATATTCGCTTCGCATGTAGGGCATGATCGCCAAACCGCTCGCCAGAGGCCATGTGGGCTTCAAACCGGTCACGCCGCTTGGGCATATTATTTACTATGGAGAGAATACTCCGGTGCAAAGTACATCGACAATGATATTCTTAGAGACCATGGTATTGCCTAGAAACTATGAAAATACATTGCTTCCAAACAGGGCCTTATATGTAATATCTTTGATTTCCTATTTTGAGTGTTCTGAAAATTACTTCCAAATTAAGTTTCAAATTTATAATTCTTCATATTTCAACTTAAACTTCCAAACTAAAATATTTCTATCTAATTTATATATAAATTTCCTTGCAAAAAATAATTTTGGAATAAAAAATTTGAAAATATTCTTGAGTTTGAAGTCATGTGCACTGATTTGAATTGAAGTCAACTATTGTATAGATAAAATATTTAGGAAAATTTATATCCAAATGTACATATATCCGGAATTAAAAATGCTGGAAGTAACTTTTAGTTAAGAGTACTGCTTTTAAAAACTCTAGATTATTTTAGCGCTGTATTGGAGGTACATCATGCCAATAAAAGAAATACAATTTTATCTGTCGAAAATATATAGCCATGATCCTATTTTTGTTTGAATTTGAATAGTTTCTTTGAGAGCAAAAAATCAAAAGTATCTTTAGCTTGTGCGGTGCTCGGGTTGACGACTAATCCGAAAATAAAGCATCGTCTATTCCCTAGCTCAAGCTGTACGCCCTCCTCCGTCACCCCCCAAAGAAAATTCTAGCTTAAGATGAAAACAGTGTAGCAAGTCTCTTCTGACAATAAAAGCGAGGAACGAAACTAGAGCATGTACACTCAGAATTTTTTACAATAAAAGCTTTATGTATGGAAGGCAATGCACGAACACGTTGAAACGGAGGTGTTGAATCTGGCTTGCGACCATTTTTATATCTCTAGCCATGGATCTTGTCTCCCTTTAACTCAGAGCTCAGTCAGAGCCGTGCGCGCGCGCGCGCGTACCTCAACTAGAAATGACAACGACCGCCCGGCATCAGTTGTTCTAAATACATGTTCCCACCGTTCAGAAATATAAGATCTGTAGTTTAAATAATATTATATAGAAATATATACGTTTGCATGTAAATTTAATAAAGCTTTTTTCACTATACCTTTATTTATTTTCACTCACT